>CANXYC010165137.1:0-67752 GCA_948193065.1 Aleurites moluccanus | reverse complement strand
TTGTAAATATATATATATATATATATATATATATATATATATATATATATATATATGAATGGTAAGATGATAGTTGAATTTAAAATTTTAATTGAATATAAATTGTGGTATTGTTATAAATGTTGTGTGAGATGTTTGAATTTTTTTTTTTTTTTTATATGTATCTATAATTTAGTATGAGTAATATGAATAGGAAGTTCCTTGCCTCATATGTTCTCATTGAGCAATGTTGTGTATGCTCAATCCTCCACAGTTCTTCTTTTGTAGGTTATTAATTAATTGGCGAGGTTATTCTTCTATTTTTTCTATTTGAAGCCGAGTTAAGGTCTATAAAATTTATTTAATTTATTCTTAGATGATTTCTATCATGGAGTTGGGTTGTAACTAACCCAAAATCAATATTTTTAATAAATGTATTTTATTAAGTTATTATTTTGAACAAAAATTCAGTTTTTTCATAGTACTTATTCATAAATAATTAGATATAAGTACTTGATTAAGTGTTCATATGTAATCTCATAGGTTATATGTATAGTATTTGTTAGACTTGTGTGGTAAGACTCCGGTCTAGCTTCACGCAGGTCATGACCCCAGATTTGGGTCGTGACAATTTACACCCAAATGAATGAAAATATGCAACATTAGGTTTTCTTCCTTTCCATAACTCACATGAGGTCTTTTTAAGGATTGACCTAATCATTGCTCTATTTAAAATATAGCAAGAAGTGCTAATCCTTCAGCCCAAAAGTATTTAGACAAGTTGTTTGCACAAAACATTGTTCTTGCCATTTCAACTAAAGATTTATTCTTCCTTTCAACACTATTTTGTTGAAGAGTCTTAGGAGCTGAAAAGTTATGAGATATGCCATGCTCTTTAAAATAATTTTCAAAATCTAAATTTTCAAACTCTTTTCCATGATCACTCCTAATACTAGAAAGAACATATCCTTTTTGAGTTTGTAATGATTTTAATAGAGGTATTAAAGCATGAAATGCATTATGTTTATGAGCAAGGAAAAGCATCAAAATGAATCTAGAATAGTCATCAACACAAACAAGATAATAATACTTTCCACCAAGGCATGCGATTCTAGTTTGACCAAAAAGATCAATATACAAAAGTTGTAAAGGTCTAGAAGTTGAAAAAATATTTTTTGGTTTAAAAGAACTTCTAAAGTGTTTGCCTTTAGCACATGCATCACAAAAACTTTCCCTTTTGAAAATTAACTTTGGTAAACCTTTGACTAAATCCTTTTTAGAAAGTTTTGAAATTACATCCATACTAGTATGTCAAATTCTTCTATGCCATAAGGATGTGACCTTATTTTTGGATGCAAATAAATAAAGATTTATTTGAGATGCATTATTTAGGTCCACATATTATACATTCCCTTGGTGATAATCTGTGAAAGCTATCTTATTTGTTTTGATGTCTACTAAGACATGCAGGAAATTAAAAAATAACTTTATATCTTCTATCATATAATTGGCTAATACTAAGAAGATTAAGTTTTAAATTATCAACAAATAAAACTTTGGATAGAGATACATCACCATTGCCGATACAACCGATACCGATGATTTTGCCTTTGGAGTTGTCACCAAAATTGACATTTTCACTTTTGGAGTTGAGTTCTTTGAACTTTGATTTGTATCCGGTTATATGTCTTGAGCAACCACTATCCATAATTCATTTGTCTTTCTTGACCACTTGCACCTACAATACAATATATGATTCATCCTTTCTTTGGTACCCAAGTTCCTTTGGGTCCATATATGTTAGTATATTTAACAATTATTATATCCTTATCAATTTGGATTGATCTTTTTGGAATCCATACCTTCTTGATAAAGTAAGTTCTCCTATATTTAATAAGACATCTTTGTGTAGTGTGGCCAAAATATTTGCAATGAGTGCACTTGACCATCTTTTTAGGATCTAACATTTTCTTTTCAAAAAAGGTGTTTACCTTCTTGAACTTAAGATTAGTGTTATATCCTAATCCAGCCTTATCATAAAATGCTCTTTGTGAGTTAATGATATTTTCAAGAGTCTTGCTCCTAAGTGTGAACTTGTTTAAAAGTTCATTAGAGTCTTTTAATTCTCTATTGATTTTCTCATTTTCACTTAAGAGTTTTGAAAAATCATTTTGTAAATTGATGATTTGAGTTGAGAGTTCTTCTTCTTTCTCAACAACAACTTTATCACTTGTCTTCTCATGTTCAAGTTTCAATTTACATAAGTTTTTCTTTAAAATTTTATTTTCTTTTAAAATTAGCAAAAAATCTTTCATAAGTTAATCAAAAATAATTTTTAACTCATGAAAAGTAAAAAATTCAGGACTTACCTTAAGGAGCTCTTCATCTTCAATTGTTTCATCTTTCATAGCCATGAAACACAAGTTAACCTTTTATTTTTCTTCTTATTCGGTTGAGTCTTCATCGCTTGATGTATCACTTCCATTCCAATCTTCATATGCTTTGTTTTTCTTCTTGAATTTTATTAACATCTTTTCCATCTTCTTCTTGTTCTTGAGGTTTGGACAATCGGTTTTGATGTGTCTTGGTGTTTTACATTCAAAACAAATTATTTCTCCTTTGTTGTCTTCTCCTTTCTTGATTCTTTCTTTGAAGCTTCTCCTCTTGAATCTATTCTTGGAAAGAAATTTTTCAAATTTTCTTGACAACATTGCAATATCTTCATTTTCATCACTAGAAGTGCATTCACTCTTCTCTAGTATTGATTTTAAGGCAATTCCTTTCTCTTTCCTTATTGGCTTATCTTCTTTTTCTCTTGAAAATCTCTATTTTGAAACTTTAATTCAAAGGTCATAAGATTGCCAACGAAGTCTTCAAGAGTCAAATAATTCATATTATTTGATTCTTCAATTGCATCTACCTTAGAATCGAACCTTACCGGTAGAGACCTCAAAAGTTTGGTAATCAATTCCTTTCGAGTGAAAACTTTATCTAACCCCTTCAAGTCATTCACAATAGTTGTTAATCTTTTGTACATTTCAATAATCTTCTCATCATTCTTCATTTTGAAATTTTTGAATTCGGTGAGAAGCATGTTAAATTTTGTATCATTGACTTAATTAGTCCCTTCGTGAGTGAGTTTAAGCACATTCTAGATTTCTCTTGCTATTTCACAAGCTGAAACTCTATTAAATTTTATAGCATCAAGTGTATAAAATAATAGATCCATGGCCTTGTCATTATAAGCCATTTTTCTTTTGTCTTCACTCGTGTGTTGTGCTAAACTCTTTGGAGTGATTGAATCATCTCTCATTGGGATGAAAGGTCCATTTTCGATAGCTTCCCAAAGTTCATGTCCTTTGGATTAAATATGGATTCTCATCCTCACCTTCCATAGATTGTAATTTATCCCTTTGAACAAATGTGGTCTGGTACTACATTGTCCTTCCTCAAATATTGCATTGGTTCCCATAGAAACAAGATTGTAAGCTCTAAAAATCGTTTGATTTTATATATACTAGATCACAAGCTCTAATACCAATTGTGAATACTACTATGGCAATACTCCTAGAGGGGGTGAATAGGAGTTTTGAAAATTTTAAGAGAAAATATAATCAATATGCAATAGACAAATTTATTTCAAATAACAAGTAATGATAAAAGAGAAAAGTTAAGAAATCTCAGCCAATTTATAGTGGTTCAAAGCCTAATTCCTTCTCCTACGTCTAATTCTCTCAATATCAACTCAATATTAAGTTTCCACTAGAACCGAGTGCATCACCCACATTAGATTTTCAGGGATTTCACCCTTTACATATTGAGTTATAACTCATATTTTTACTCTCAATAAAAGAGATAAAGATTTTTAAGTCTCTCTAAACTTATAAAAAGTTATTGCATTGATATACAATGGAGTATGAATAGCTAAGACAAACAAAAGCTAATAAGAACTCTAAGAATAAGAAATAAAGTTCAAAGAGTTCAGAAAATATGAAAAACAGAGTATGAATCAACAACGATTTGATTTCTCTTTAGATATGTGCTTTTCTTGTGTTTTGAATTTCAAATCTTCATGTATTTATAGCCTTCAATGAATGGTGATTAAATGTGACCGTTCTGGTTGCATTTAATGCAAGATTTGCCTCCAAATCTTTTTCTAACAGCTATATTTAAAATAAATCAGTCGTGATGTTAACAGGAAACTACCGATTCACAGGCGTGACAAATATTCACGGTCGTGAATATGAATCTTCACGAGCTTGAACTAAAATTCACGACCTTGAAATCTTTTGCTTTAATTTCAAATTTTAAATCATCCTTAAGTGTGAACAATTATCATTAGTGTGAAAATATTTCACGGGCATGAGTAATTTTTCATGGTATTGAAAACTCTTTATGTGTCTCTGAGCCAAAATCCATTCTTAAATTAATCACAGACATGAATCATTATTACGGGCGTGAAACTCTTTCACAGTCATGAAGAAAACTTTACGGGCTTGAAGATCATTTCTGAGAAAATTTTATATGTTGACTTGATCTTGTTCACGGGCATTAAGAATATTCACGGGCGTGAATCCCTGTTTTTAAATAAAAACTTAAACACAAGTTAAATAATCATTTGTAACTCAAGTATATTAATTAACACTTTATTTTAGATTTCAATTACATCATCAAAATCATTATAGAGACAACAATCTTCTCAATTTCCTCTTATTTAGCTTATTTGCTCTCTTATACTTCTTTTGGCTTGATTTCTACTATTTTCTTATCTTTAGTTTTCTCATCCTCAACAATTGGATCATTCTTCTTTTTTGATGGAAACTCTTCTAGTTATTTACCGCTTCTAAGTGCCACTGTCTTGCATTGTTCTTTCATATTCATCTTAGTTCTACTAGGTAATGCATCTTGTGGTCTTCCGCTAAGAGAATTGGCCAATTAGTCCATTGCACTTCCAAATTACAGTTTTGAATACTAAGTTGGTCCAAACGAACTTCTAACTTCTCATGTTGCTTGTCTATTTTGTCAAATCTATCATTAATGGTGGATATGGATTTTTTCAGGGCTAGCTCAAATTCGAGTTTGGAGTCTTGGGATATTTAGTTTGGTTTCTTGGTTGAATGTTTTAGTTGTAGGGTTGGCTTGGTTTCCCTAATTAGTGTTTTGGCTCCCCTTTGGTTACACCGGTTGTTCCATTGATTGCTAGAGTTCCCCTAATTCACATTTTGATTCCCCTTGGTTGTTTGAATTTCCCCATAGAAGGTTTGGATGGTTTTGCCATCCGAGTTATAGGTATTGGAAAAGGGGTTATTTTATGATCTACTGGTATTTTGTTAGCAACATAATGGTCTTGCTCAACAACTTGGCATTCCATGTTGGAATGACCACCGCTGCAAAGGTCACAACTCAAGACTTGCTTAACTTAGGAAGGAAGGTGCACATTCTCCAACTTCTTAGTCAATATATCCATCTTGGCATTAAGCACAGTAAAAGTATCAACTCATGAATTCCTGCAACCTTCTTTTGATTCCTTTTGCCATTCGACCAATGGTAAATATTGGTCATCATATTTTTGATTAGTTAAGCTTCAACAACACTTTTTTCTATAAGAGCTCCACCAATAGCTGCATCAATATGACATTTAATACCAGTTGATAAGCCATTATAAAAAGTTTGAACTACCAACCAATAGGGTAGACCATGATGTGCACATTTTCTTTGCAATGCTTTGAATCATTCTTATGATTCATACAGAGACTCACTATCTTGCATAGTGAATTTTATGATCTCATGCCTAAGCTTTGCACTATTCCTCGACGGAAATTATTTACCAAGAAATGCATTAGTCATATCATCCCAAGTAGAAGTTGATAAAGCTTCTAAACCTCCCAACCATGACTTTGCATCTCCTTTTAAAAAGAAATGAAATAGTTGAAGTCGAATAGTATCCTCTGACACTCCATTGATCTTGATAGTATCATAAATTTCAAGAAATTAAGTCAAATAGACATTATGATCCTCATGATTAGCCCCATTAAATCTTATTTGTTGCACCATTTGAATCGAGGTCGGATTCAAATCAAAATTATTAGCTACCACAATTGGAGCTCTTGCTCCTTAAGAATTAGGAATTATATGCCACAACTAGTCTTTCAATTGGAGTACTTGCTTTTTGAGGATTAGGAATTGTGTAAGTGCACAAAGGTTGATATGGTTTTTAGCCACTGGAACTTGCTTTTGGTCCTTTAAACTCTCTTCTTCACTACTTTCTTCTTCCAAAGTCTCCTTGTTTTCTTGTTGAACAAAATCAATTGCAAGTTATTCTCCTCTTCACTCACTTGCCTCTAATTTCTTCCCTTTTAGAGTTACTTTCTTGCTCTCTTTCTTACAATAACCCTAGTTTCTTGAGTTTCTTGTTAACTTTACAAGTCTTTTCAATTTTTAGATTGAAAGGTTTTTAATAGAATACTTTCATTACTTCTCATAAACCCGAAAAAATCCCAGTAATAACTACACACAAATACTCTTTAGCAAAAAAATAAAAATAAAAAGGGACTAAAGTACTAGAAAATCTATTAATATTGATATAAAAAACACCTCTTCCCGATAAAAGTCCCAAAATCTTGACCACTATTTTTTCGCTGCAAGTATTCAAGTCGATAGTAGCTAATAGTTGTAAAAAGTAAGGATGTTGAACCCGCAACGAGAATCATTTGGTATCAATATATTGAAGTTTTTCAATATTAAGTTAATGAAAATAATGATTTGTTGGATTTATTGTTTATAGTAACAACAAAATAAATTAGACAAACTAAATAATTAATCAATTAAATCGCATCTTAATAGGAAAAGGATTTAAAATTTAGATTTTAATTGACTCTCATTACTTGTGAATCATACATATATTCAAGTAATTGCTTTAAAATACAATGATTAAAAATGACTCTCCTTTAACTAAGTGAAGTATTCTCTCAAGGTAAATTACTTTACTCAACTATTAAACTAAAAATATATGAATTCAAGAGAAATTCTAGCATATATATAAACAGAGAAATATTAGGTATATCTGCGAGTTTAAAGACACACTCCAAGTGGCCCTTCCATAATTAATGTATTGGGTTATTATTATTCATTATTTTATTTGTTACTTTATATTAATATATTGTGTTATCTCCCAAATTTCATCATTTATAAGTTAGATATTTAGAGATTAATGAGAAGAAATACTCTATTTTTAATTTTTATTTTATTTTACAAATAGAAAGAGAAGATTTTGAACTTATTCAAATTGAAATTTATTTTAAAAAAATTTGTTAAATACTCATTAACTTTCATTTATTTTTAAAATATATTCTCAAATATAATTCTAATCGATGTACAAAAACATTTTCTAGGTGAAAATTACATTAAAGAAAGCAAAGGGGAGAATTAAAATTTCTTTACTACAAAATAAATATTTTTTCAATTGCTAGACTTTTAATTTAATAAAATGTTTTGTTAAATTTTATTTAAAGATAATCTCACACTTCAAAACATAAAATAAATACATTATCCAATGAGCTTAATATATAATTACCTTTTCATTTCTTATTCGAATGAAAAATACTAATTAAATTTGGAGGATAGAATCTATAGATTGAGTATTTTTCCAAGTGTATAAATTGTCACACTATGTCCCATCAAATAATTTATTGTCTTGATGGAAAACAGAACACAAATGATCATAATCTAAATATGGTCTTTTTCTAACTTATTTTAGACCACTTTGATGTAAAATAGCTTGTTACCTTTAAAATTATTATGACTAATTGGACCATTTATTTGGTTGAGTTCAACGAGCAGTGACCCATGTGGAGTTTTGGACAAAACCAAATCATATATTGGATCAAATTATTGGAATTTCACGTATACTTGGTTGATGAATACTCTTAGGACAGAGTTGGTGAGTTCACATGGGAAGAATTAATAGAGCTACCATTTGTTTTTTAATTTGATTTTTTTTTTGCTTTCTACTAATAGTTGCATTTTTATCTTACCATGCAACTAATTCAATTCAATATATGTTTCCCAATGTAAAATTTCAAAAATTTTACTTCCAAATTCTAAAGAAATTCTTTAAAAAAAAGTTTCATATTAACTATTCAAAAATTTCATAAGAAAAAAAAAATGAAAAGGAAAAAAGCTATTCAATCATCATTATACACTATAAGGAAAATGTGAATTACCAACGAAAATTTTATAGCGAACTGACTCTGTTACTAAATTAGTAAATAATTAGTAACGATTTTGTAACTATTTAAAATATAAAAAATTTCAGAGAATTAGAAACGGATTGTTATCGATTTAGGAACGGAAACTTAGAAATGGATTTACTCCATTACTAAATTTAGAGGTAAATTTTGGAGCACAAATTATTTATAAAAATTAATAACGGACTTTTTAATCCATTGTTAAGAAGTGTTTGGTGGAGCGTTATAGTAAAAAATAATTTTAAATAACTGAGTGTTTGGTAATTAATGATAAAATTTATTTTTAATAAAATTTTTCTTTCAAATGTAATTTTTTAAGTTATAATATTTGAATCCTTAATTTAAAGATCTAAAATTCATTAATCAACTGAAAAACGCGGTACGCAACATGAATTTTAAGTAACAAGTGATTTTTGTGTGTTCGGTGTTTTTTCAATACCATGTTTTAGCTTCTAAAGGTTTTTTTTTATTATTTATTAAGCTCACATGTGAAACTTATTTCTAAAACTATGTTTTGGTGGCCATTTACTTTTCAAACACCCCAATGAGTAACTTATTTGGAAATTCATTATTCAAAATTTATTTTAACAAAATCTATTTTGATAATTGGATTGTCAAATACCCACTAAATTTTTATAAAAAAAATTTGTAAATAAAAAAATAATGAATTTATTCTAGTTCTTTTTTTTTTCTGTTTTTTTTTTTTCAATTATATGAATTTAACAATTTGAGGAAAATCCCAACTCCCCTTATTATAAACTAAAAAAGAAAAATGGAATTTAGGATTCATACCAAGTGAAATTTCAAAAAGCCTACAGGTTTTATTGTTAAAAGAAAAAGATGACTCTAAACTCAACTCTTTAACCTTTTTTTCATTCTTTTGCTAGTGTCTTATTCATTGATGCACAATGTGGGGATAGATAGAAACTAATTTGAGACTAATCAAGTTTTCAGAAAGATTACTCTTTTCCTCTTGTTTTCGTTTCTTGTCTTCTTTACTTATTATTTTTATGACAGATCAAGGTAACTAATTATATATGCTGTGATTCTCTGAATAATGATAGGTTTCAATCTTTAAGAGAGTTCTTTTTTTTATTATTTCTTATTGATATAATCATTAGTTCTTTCTTTGGATGAAAAGTCAAAATAGAAAGGGTCTCAATGAGTGATTTTTCACAATGAAATATAAAGCATCATCAAATAAACAGAGGTAGATAGAAACACAGAGAGGTTTAATTTGCTGAAATTTTTATCCGTTGTTGATAATGTGGGTTCTTACTTTCTGGTAGCTTAATTCACCTTGTGATTTGAATGTACTGAGATTCTTTCTAATTTCTCTGCCCCAAGTTCTTACATTTTGTTGTATCTCTTAATAGAACCCTTAAATTGAAAACTATATGGTATATGGGCCCAAATACAAAACAGTTAGTCTGCAGATTTGACCTCCCCATGATCTTGCTAATTCTTCATATCTTCTTGCCAAATCTCTGTCTTTTTCAAGCTCGTGAAATGTTATATTAGACTAAGCAAGATTTAAATTGTGAGCTTATTCTAGCCTCATCCCATCTTCTTACCACCTAAGACTGAAGAGATGGAACTGCTTAATGGTGGAAGTGATTGAGGTGAAAAGTGATGGGATCATACTTCTTTGTTTCCTTTCTTTTATTTGTTTCGTTTCTTTCTCCTGTCATTTGGGGTGGTTGTTTTTCTTTGCTATTGAGATGGGGTAGAAGGAAGCTAATTATTTAAACATGGATTTGCTTACAGAATGTTAATAGAAATTTGCTGAGGCAAAAAATTCAATTTAATTATAATTACATATCACATTATTGAGTTGTTTCTTGAATTGTGTTCAACTATATCCTTGTGCCATTTGTAATGGAATTAGGGTATGAAAAACTCAAAACATTGTGTGTTTTCATTAGCTTCATCTCTCACCTACTAGGAGATGGAAGTTAAATAACACTACATTTGATGCTTTAAAATTTAGACGTTGTTTTCTCATAAATTGTTAATTCGTGATTTCAGATATCTGAGCAACTTATAATATGTTTATATAAACAATTTAAAGTTTGTATCAAAATTTTAAGATGGTATCACATGAGAACTGAAATTTGTACAAAATTAGAGTTCTAAAATATTTAAGGTCTAATGATATTTGTAAAGAAATGTATTTGTATATTTATAAAAAAAATGTAATTTATATTTTAATTATTAATTGATATTTTCAAGTTCTTTGCCTATTTTTCATGTTTATAATTTTTTATTTTATGAAAAAAAAATTATTACGTAATAAATTAGTAACACATTTAGCAATTGTTATGCAATTCATTAATAAATTTAGCAACGATTTTAATAATGGATTTACAAATTTGTTACTAAATTAATAATGGATAAATTACTAAATTGGGAATTTCTTCAAAACATTTAAATTCATAATGGATTCAAAGCCAAATTAGCAATAGATTAGCAACCCACCATCAATTGCTAATTTTGTTTTCATAAGAATAACTGATATTAGTAATGAAAATATAATCAATTTAGTAACGAACTATCCCTTACTAATTTAATAATTGATTAAAAAATCAGTTGCAAAAAATTAATCACAAGCGTGATTAATTTAATCCGTTACTAATTTAATTATTTATTTAGGCATTATCTAGAGACAAATTTATTTATAAGAATTTAATTAAATTAAATTTTAATAATAAAATTAAGTTTAATTACTAACGAAATTTATTTATTTGAAATAATTTTGAAAGTGATAATATTTAGCTGAATTATATAATTTGGAATAATTAAAAATAAAAAGAATATTGTAATTATTTCTTTTTTTTTATTCTTATATAGAAAGAGTTATATTTAATATAAATAAGGGTATTTTAAATTTTTAACAATGGAATTTATTAAATGAATTAAATTATTATAATTTTTTATTTGTATTTTGGCATGATTTATAAAATGTGAATGGCCTGATAAGCTACAATATATATCATGATGTGAATTACAATTGAACAAGCTGGAATAGCTCAGTTGGTTAGAGCGTGTGGCTGTTAACCACAAGGTCGGAGGTTCAAGCCCTCCTTCTAGCGAATTTTTGGGTATTTTATGAATAAATCATATAGGATTTTTGTCAACTTAGAATTGCAAATAATTAAAGCTGTGATGTTTTTCTTGAAATAGGTATTTAAACTTTCAGGCTTTCAGCCTATCTTCTAGGCCCAGGTTTTGGTAATTAGTCTTGGAAATCCTGAAGCCCTGAAAAATAACACTAGTAAATTTGTCCCTTTAAAACCAATAACTGATACTGGCAATTTCTTGAAATCTTTAGATAATACCAAAACAAAAATGTACATACCGACAAAAACATAGATATAATGATAATATGGATCTTGAATAATTCCTCTCATATAGAAATATTATTTCTTTTAGAAAGAAAAAGTTTAAGAAAAACAACACAAAACTTTGTATTATAAGATACAAAAAGGGAAGAGAAATTTGTCAATTAAGGCAGTTGTTAGACTATGGCTAAGTTTATATCCTCAGTTTAATGATAAAAATCACGTTTTACTGTAGCATATATTATAATAAAATGTAATTTTAAGTGTGTAAATTTCAAAATATATTTTGATCATCCAAACGTATTTTTTAAAGTTAAAATAGTTTAATGACAAAACTAATTTGACAACAAAACTCTAATTTAATAATTGGGTTGTCAAACACTCACTGTATACATATATTTTTATTCTCATTTAATTCAGTAATTTAAGGTTAGGTAAAATTGATAAAATTAAAAAGTAATTAGCTAAAATTATAAATAAAATTAAATATTATACTGATTATGACATGGGTTTGTTACGAACAAAGAAAAAACCAATTTAATTTTAGAATCATGGGTGTCCAAATTTCTCTCACAAAAATTAAGTAATATCCTATCAATTTATATATATCTTCGCTTTGTGGCCAGGAAATGCGGGAGTTTGGATAGGGCTTTCACGGCTGGTTTTGGCGTAGCATTTCCATCTTTTTCATGCGAATTTCTTCTTATTTCTTGTATAATCAAAGGTTAAACCATGCATTTCTTTATAGTTCCATTATCCATTATGATTTTTTTTAATTAAAAATTCAGATAATATTAAATAAATAAATTTAAAAATAAAATAATTAAATAAAAAATAGAAAATTTAATCTATCACTTTAACTAATTATGGTTATAACGAAATATAATTCTATCAATATCTTATTTTTTTCTTATTCAACTCATTTTTTATATTAATTTATTTATATTTATCTAATATAATTATTTTATATTTTCTAAAATAACTGTTTTAAAAAAAATCAAAGTAATTAAATATTTAATTATATTAAATTATCTTTTGCAATACTTAAAAAAATTTATTTATTATATTAATATTCTAATGAAATAGATTATTGATTTTTTTTTATCATTTGTGATTATAGAAAGTAACTTTGAAGTAAATAAATTTATTTTACTAATAAAAAGTATTTTTTAACTAATTTATATGTTAATTGAAATTAAATTTTTTCTCAAACTTCACTCTTTATAAATTTATTTATAAATTAAATTACAAGTTTCAATTTATGAAAAAGTGGCGAGTTAAATCTCTAAAACATTATATACTTTTTAAACCTTAATTCCATTTAAAAACAAACCTAATGCTTAATTTATACATTATCATTTATCTTTGTCGTCCAACTTTAATATGCTAAGAAAGGGGTAAATTCATTTACTAACCAAGTTAACTATTAGTTATTTTTGTTTTATTTATATTTAAGCTAGGAGTGAAGTGATTTGGGCCAATAAGAATCAAACAATGAACAAAGTGAAGTTAGGGCATCCACTTTGGAATAATGGGAGAGTGTAACGAGTTCCTCATTATGAGAGTATGATAGGTATTACACGTATAATACTCATCAACCGTGTGGCCATTTAAAAAAAAAATAATAATATCACATTTGACTGTAAACTCGTATTATTATTCACTTTTAAATTTAAAATGATAATTTTAATTATTTCTAAATAATAATTATCTAATTAAATTTTAATGAAAGACGATTATTGATAAAGTAACTCCACATACTCATTTATATGTTTTATATTATATAATATATTATTTTAAAATATATATATATATATATATATATATATATATATATAGAAACATAATTTTTACATATTTCTTTAACTCTCTAAAATTAAATATATATCATGATGCTATATAAATTTTTTTGAGTATTTAAGTGATTTATTTAAAATATTATTTTAAAATTTAAAAAAAAAAATTAAATTAGATATGATAATTTTTTTTATTTTTACCAAAATATCCTCTAAATATGCTAAAATTTTGTTTTACTTGTGGCCGTAATTCATTATGAGGATAATGTAATATAAGAGGAGATAATTAGGTGATGATGTGGTATGTATTATTATCCCGAAGTGTAATTCATTGCTGCTCTTAGTATCTTAGAATGAAAGTGTGACAACGGCATCATTTCCCAGCCACTAAGACCAGAGTGAGTGGGGATAACGACATCATCAATAACCAACTCAGGAATACAACAGAACCAGAAAAAAAAAATTGAATTAAATATTAAAAACAAATATATATTTATTTCTTCAATCACCAAAAAACCAATCTCCCTCTCATAACACAAAGACAGAGAAGCAGAAATGGCCATGGCAATGGCGCTTCGCAGACTCTCCTCTTCCATTGACAAGCCTATTCGCCCTCTTTTCAATGCCACTTCCGTCTATTACAAGGTTTTTATTTATCTATTTTTTTTTTCTCAATTTTGAAAATAACCAAACAGCGGATTAAAAAATGGATACTTCTCCTTATGTTTTCAATTTTTTTAGTTATAATTATTAATTTATGATTTCACTTTTTGTTTTTGTTTGTTAAGTCTTCGTTGCCTAATGAAGCAGTATATGAGAAGGAAAAGTCTGGTGTTACAGTAAGCTCCTTAACACATTAATTAATTCTCTCTATTAATATTGAAAATTATGATAATTTTTTGAAATCTTAACTGAAAAATTGTTAATTTGCAGTGGCCAAAGCAGCTCAATGCACCGTTAGAGGCTGTGGACCCTGAGATTGCTGACATTATTGAGCTCGAGAAAGCTCGCCAATGGAAGGTATATAAATATATATACTGTTTCATTAATCAATTGGTTTGGCTAATTGTCTTATTGTACGCATTTTTATTTACTCTGTATCACTTGAGAATTAATCTGGAATGCTGGACCTCTTTTTGTGTCTTGAATATGTCAATTTCACGGATGAGCCTTTGGTTTAATGGTACCAAAGTCTCTAGGTTGAAAGGTCTTGAGTTTGAGTCCTAGTCGGAGCCAGATTTACTAAAAAAAGGAAAAAAAGTCAATTTCCTGTTTGTGTATGGAAAAGAATTAATAATTAATTCAATAAGATTTGTCTATTCATATACTCATTAGGCCATAATTCTGCTTCTTTTCTCCTAAAATTTGGTTTTTATCTGTATGGGTATAGGCTGATTTCTTTAGGAATGAAGTTCGGGATAATTTTTAGTTTAAAATTTGATATCTAACCGAGATATATTTGATGTATTAGGGGCTTGAACTCATACCCTCAGAAAACTTCACTTCTGTATCAGTGATGCAAGCAGTTGGATCAGTCATGACCAACAAGTATAGTGAAGGATATCCTGGAGCAAGATACTATGGAGGAAATGAGTAAAGTCTTATAGTCTCTATTAATTCCTTGTTTATGCTTATCATAATTTTTGTTGCTTGATGTAATTTTGGTTTGCATATTTTTATCATTTACCCTTTTATCTATTATTTTTGAAATTCCTGATTTATTGAGTGCCTGAACATGAAAGTTTAAATTTGTAGGTATATTGATATGGCGGAATCCTTATGCCAGAAGCGTGCATTGGAAGCATTTCAGTTGGATCCTGCAAAATGGGGAGGTACATATACTCTTTACCTTTTCTTTCCTTTTAGTTACTTGTGAATGTTTATAAGAGGCCTTAATGAGCTGATTCTGTTAGTAGGGCTTGCCAGTGTTTTGTAAATTTTTTATTCCCTTTTATGTGTTCAGTGAATGTGCAGTCCCTATCTGGATCTCCAGCAAATTTTCAAGTCTACACTGCTTTGTTAAAACCTCATGATAGAATCATGGCACTTGATCTTCCTCATGGCGGGCATCTTTCTCATGGCTATCAGGTTCTTGCAACATCCTTGATTTTCTTTCTTCACTTGTCTTATTAACTTCCTAATATTATTTTAATATGTGGTGACTATGTAACTAAATGTGTAGTAGATGCACTAGATGAAATCAATTGTTTTGAAAAAATAGTTCATTGTGGATGAATTAATACTCTCCTCTCCCCCGGGCTCAGGCTTGTCTGATTTACTTTCAGGAGATTAATGATAATCATATTTATGCATTTATTACTGAATGATTGTACCTTTTATGATTATCTGGACCTTAGAGCATTGCCTCTGCTATTATGTCTCTCCATGACTCAATTTGTCATGAATTATTTCTCACATTCTTCTGCTTTCTAGTTAACAATGAGGAAAATAATATAAAGAAAAGGGGAAAGGCTGTCGAGGTTTTCTACCCTATTTTTCTGAGAATAAAAGGGAGACATTGAAATGCGAGGCCCATTCATAGTTTTTGGCTTCTAGAATTTTTGAGGTTTTTTTTACATTTTTTCCTTGTGATTTATTGAATTTTTCACTTTAAGATTGAAAAATCTGCTGCCAGTGCTATAATATGACTGATAATTGTGATGCATTAAAGTTGGTTTATCCTGTCTACTGATTTTATTGTGAACTGTGAGGTACTTTCTGGTCATTTTGAGGACAAACTTTATTGCCATTCCTTTTAACTGTTGTGCAGACGGACACCAAAAAGATATCTGCAGTGTCAATATTTTTTGAGACAATGCCTTACAGATTGAATGAGAGCACTGGCTATATTGACTATGAACAGGTAGTCCACTTCTTATTGTAATGGTTTTCTTATTTGTTGTATCAATAATCTTGGTTGGGCCATGCAGTGGCAAGAGAACGATAGAATATGTGACTATGCATAGAAGAATAGAATTTAATGATATATGGTAAATTAAAATTGAGAGAATTAATAGTAAATTGGATTTAATTGCATATTCTACCTTCACATTAAACATATTTTGTTATTATAAAGCTTTAGAATGAATAATTTTTCTTCCATCATCAGAAAAATAACCTATCCTAAAATTGAATTAAATGGGAGAGATTTGACTCATTTTTTTCCTCTTTGTTCTCTACTTCTAAATGGTGTTCCATTTCCTCTTAGGGCTACTGTTGAGTGCTGACTCCATTTTAAACACTTGAAACAGTGAGAGTTTTATCCATCCACTTCTGCAAGAACATTTGAGAGTTTTTATCCTTCCACTTCTGCAAGAACATGAAAATCTTGGAGCCAGCCTACAGCCTTCAAGCCTCAACCATCTGAAACCTATACTTTTGTTATCTTTCTATGCATTCAACTATGATATTCATTATTCAAATATTCCAAGAAATTGTGATGGTAGACTTGGAAAGCCCTTAGTTTTAAAATATGAAAACTAGAGGAATATAATCAGTATTATCTTTCTTACATGGCTGCATCAGAGTATCAACATGCTCACTTGTTCCCACAAGCATTCAGAACAGAACTAGTTAATATGTCTCATGCATATATATGTATATGTAATCAGTATTATCTTTCTTCCAGGGCTGCATCTGAGTATCAACATGCTTACTCGTTCCTAGAAGCATTCAGAACAGAACTACTTAATATGTCACACACACACACACACACACACACACACACACATAAATATATATATATATATATATATTTGTGTATCACTGCCTACCAATGAGTCAATGAGTAAAAGGAATGTATGACATAAATTGCAGCTGGAGAAAAGTGCCATCCTTTTCAGACCAAAGTTAATAGTTGCCGGTGCTAGTGCTTATGCACGTCTCTATGATTATGCACGTATTCGCAAGGTAACCTCCTTTGGATTATTTTATTGCATTCTAATTTCCAATTAAGATAGTGATGCATCAGGGCTTGTAATTTTGTTTAATTTGGTGGGACATAGGGTCTAAATTTATCTCTTAACAGGTTTGCGATAAACAAAAAGCTATATTGTTGGCAGATATGGCACACATTAGTGGGTTGGTTGCAGCAGGTGTCATCCCATCACCTTTTGAGTATGCAGACGTAGTGACCACTACGACTCACAAGTCACTTCGTGGGCCTCGTGGGGCCATGATTTTCTTCAGGAAGGGGGTAAAAGAGATTAATAAACAAGGAAAAGAGGTGGGTTGCTGAAGGAGAAACTTTTTTAAATTTATACACCCTCTGGATTCATAGCATCATCTGGATAATTCTCTGCTTCTTTATTTGCTTTTTTGAAGTGGAACTGACATTTGTCTTGAGTTCTTGCTGAAGGTGTTGTATGACTATGAAGATAAAATCAATCAAGCAGTCTTTCCTGGACTTCAAGGTGGCCCGCACAACCACACAATTACTGGTTTAGCAGTTGCACTGAAACAGGTTGGTGTGCTTATAAGATAGTCTCTATTGATTTGTATTTCTCTCTAGTATAATATTTACTGATATGTTGCATTAACTTGTGGTGACAAGGGATTCACGATAGTGACAATATATACCAACTTAAATCCCTATACTCTCCAAACTCCTATGTTTCTATAGATATTAGAATGGATTGCAATAATGAAGAGGTGAATTATTTTTTCAACTATTGATCCAAGCACAGGGCAGTCTGTTTTAGGTTGATAGTGTATGAAGGCATTATCTAATTGTCAGCTTATAAATGAGACACACTGCGGCATAACTTATGTACTGACTGAATAAGCATTTCATGGAAGTGATGATATTGGTCCAATAAAAAGGGGCAGAGCTCAAGATGCAATGCACAGGAAGATTAACTACTAAGTTCCAATGGCCGTTACATTATTTTTCAATGATATGCAAAATCCATGATTTTTTTATATCTGTTCTTTTTCTAATGCAAAATTAATAGAGCATTTCACTTTAGTACCTTTCATTTCTTTTGTTATTTTTTTCTTATCATAATTTTTATCGTTCTTCATATGTTCATATTCTATTGTGCAGACTACAACTCCAGAGTACAAAGCCTATCAGGAGCAAGTTCTCAGTAATTGCTCAAAATTTGCACAGGTATCAATTTATCAGATATAGGTGAAATTTGCTACTGAAACAAGATTATATAAGCATAACTTTATCTCATTAATGATAATTTTAATTATGAAATATTCCCTCATCAGAATATAGATCTAATTGATTTCCTTCTAGTATCTTGATAGCTTGAAATTTTACTATCGCAGACTTTAGTGGAGAAAGGATATGAACTTGTTTCTGGTGGAACTGAGAACCATTTAGTTTTGGTGAATTTGAAGAACAAGGTAGGAAAATATTCTTCTCTCTTATTTGACCCTGATAGAAGTGCTTTTGGATATGAGCTAAAGTGTTAAAAAGGTTTTTAAGACAATTCTTGTTGTGCGTGTAGGCTACAATATGTGCTGTCCTTCTTACGGTTGTGACTTCATAGATTTTTAATCAGGAAAAGTAGAGTGGTGCTATTTTTTCATTCTGCTTCCTAAAATTTTCATGGTATCAGGGTATTGATGGCTCCAGAGTTGAAAAGGTGCTGGAAGCTGTTCACATTGCTGCAAACAAAAACACTGTTCCTGGAGATGTATCTGCCATGGTTCCTGGTGGCATAAGGATGGGTAAAGGCCTTTCGATAACAAAATGTGCTGTGATTTGTTTTTAGTGACTTTCCTTGATGAATCCAACTGCATTTCAGGAACCCCTGCTCTAACATCTAGGGGATTTATTGAGGATGATTTTGCCAAAGTAGCAGAATTCTTTGATGCTGCTGTGAAATTGGCAGTGAAGATCAAGGCTGGGACCAAAGGTTGGTAAAATCTCAGACATATTAAGTTGTATCTAGTTATTTTCATGCTTGGCTGTTTAATGTGACACCATAACCTTATATTTATGGTTGATTCTGGACTTCAATTTGCTGATTGGGGGTTGTGCTGTTAATTTTTCGAAATCAGGCTCAAAGTTGAAGGACTTCTTGGCTGCACTTCCTAACTTCCAATCTGAGATTGCGAAACTGCGCCATGATGTTGAAGAGTATGCCAAACAATTCCCAACTATTGGGTTTGAGAAAGAAACCATGAAGTACAAGAACTAAGCAAGCATCCCAACTGCATCAGGTATATGATAACCTCATTATTTTTTGAGTTATGGCCCACTGTAGATATGGTAAATTAGGATCAAAACCTGCTATATTTTCTATTCATTTCTATGCCTGAATTTTACAATAGCTACAATTTGACCATTTTCATGGTGATTTTTGGACACTAAAAAATTTGCAGTTCATTTATAGGATGTTTGTTATGCCAACTTCTTGTTTCTGCATTTGGGTTGTAGAAAGTTACCTAAAAGACATCATTATTTCTGATAGTGCATTGGGCATCAGGGCTAAAGTAATAAGGATTCAACATATTTTATCGTTATTTAGTAATTAATCCATGGACGATAATAAACTACTAAGTACTAACTCGTTCTGTATTGAAAAAGAAAAAGAAAGCACTGTTTATTGTCATCTTCATAGATATACCTGCAGTTTTGTTGTATCTTGGTCTTGTCAAAAACCATATAATGCTTTAATTTCATATTTTTGCTTCCTAATGTTTGCTGATTCTTTATTTATGTGCAACAGGTTTACAAATTTGAAACGAGTTTTCTACTTAGTGGAGGTGTATGAGAGATGGCATCACGGTTGTAAATTTAAGGCTTTTTATCCATTTAATCTCGCAAACCTTGATCTGTATCTGCTTTGAATGTATATAGACACATAAACTGAAGCCAAGTAAAGCAATAAACTTGCTTATTATAAACTGGATCGCCTCTTTTCGCTAATGGTATAATTAGTTATATATGCTATTGCCACTTACCAATTAGGGGTGGCTCAATTGCTACATTTGCAACTTGTGGATAATTTCATGTGGATAAGCTCATGCGCGATCCATTGTGCAGAGGCAGTCGCTTATAGCTAATGCTTCGTAACATTCCTCTCACTTTGGTGGAAGTAATATGATATTTTACAGGTTTAATTATTATGAGGTCATGTGTTTTTAAATTATATTAAAAAATCTTTATATTTTAATTTTATTAGACTATGATATTCGTCTGTCTATTTCTTATGTCTTTTTCTGATAATCAATAACACAAAAATTAATCTTTAATTAAAATATTTATTAAAATACTTAAAATATCCCCTCTTCTTCTTCATTTCATCCAAATTCACCCTTTCATCTTTTTTGTTTCATCCAAATTCACCTACCCATCTTCTTCATTTTTTAATTGTTTCTTTTTATTCATTTATTTTTTTCTGTTACAATCAAAATCAAGTTTTGTGGTATTTTATTCATTTTTCAATTATTTTTTTGTGGTATTTTATGTTTTATGAAAATTGTAATTGAAAATCAAAATTAAGTTTTGTTTATACCCGCATCTTTATAACTGTTACTGGTATAAATTCTAATATGGAGAACTAATTTCCAGATGGTTTGAGAAAACAATACTTCATAGTTGATTTTTTTTTTCTTTAATTTTGTGGTGATGAGGATAAATTTTGAGAACTAACAAATGACGTCGGTAAAGAAACAAAGCTGTGCTTTGCAGGAACAGATGGTGAGAAATATTATTTTTATTTTTTTTATTTTGAGAACTAATAAATGATGCAGGTAAGAAAACAAAGCTATGGTTTGCCAGGAACCGACGATGCGCTTATATCGAACGACGACCTAGAGATTCAGATGCCGTAATTGACTCTGGTGACGATTCAGCTACAAACGCTGGCTCTGGTGGAGGTAGAGGGTCTTCAACTCATAACACGAAACCATTGTACGAGTTCCTTGGAAATTTTGGCGACAATCAAATTTTGCAGATTATGGGTTTTTAATTTGGGTTTTGATTTGAATTTTAAAAGCTACTTTCTAGTTATTGTTTATGAGTTTAATCGATTGGTGGTAGTGTGTTGGTGTGGTGGTAGTTTGATAAGATGAAAATTTTAATATGATAGAGAGTAATTGTATTTAATTAAAATTTATATGAAGAAAGCTGGATATTATGAATTTTTTATATAAATTTAATAAAATTTTTAATATAAAAATTTTGAATTTTAATTTAATTAAAATATAAAAATTTTTTAATATATTTTTTTAATATAATTTTTTTATAAAATATAATTATTTCATAATAATTAATCATATTTTATAAATAACTTCATCTGTGCTAGAGATGTATTTTACAAATTTCACGTTTTTGTTAAAATCGCTCGACCAGACGTTTCCATAGCAGCTAATTCAAATATGGATTTTAGTAGAGATTCATCATGTGGATTACAGGCCTAGCAAATAATAATATTTTTCTAGGTATTGAAAAGAAAAATTGAATTTAAATTTATTTTTATTTAAATAAATCTTTTATATATATATATATATATATATATATATATATATGTTATTGGTTAAATTGTATATGTATTAATTTTTTAGGCTATGTAATAAAAAAATAATTTTATTTAATACAACTTACAAGACGTTTGTATTAGATTGGTTTATGATCCATTTTTTATTTTTCATTTGGTCCAATTGGTTGACATCTTGACAATAGATGATAATGCATGCTCGAGTATTTTATCATTTGACAAAAAATTTCTCTAATTGATTGTAAATTCATATACTATAATTAAATATACATAATTGACATTTTTATCTTTCTACAGAAATTAAGAGATATACATATATATAAAATAATATTTATTATATATACTTTCTCTCCAAGGTATTTTTTATGGAGACAAATCTCACCGAAAGAAGCAAAAACCCAAAACGAAAATGAAACTTACACTAAGGCTACGTATATTTTGATGGATATTGAGAGAAAAGAAAAGAAGGGAAATAAATATTATTTTTTTTATTTGGTTAGTTAAAAAGAAAAAGAAAAGAAATGAGTATTTTCTGATTTAAATTTTAAGAGAATAAAAATTTATTTTCATTTAAAAAAAAATAAGAGAAATTAAAAATTAAAAATTAAAATATGTGAAAAATAAAAATTATAAAAACATTTATTTTTTTATTTTCATAACTTCTTTTTTATAAGTTTAAAATAATAAATTTTTATTTATTTCTCTTTATTTTTTTCATTCTATAAATAAAAAATTCAAATAATAAAAATAAATTAATTTTTTTTTCTATTCTTTTATTTAATTTTTCTATATTTCTCTCTCTTAGCACCAAACATCCCCTAAATCGCATGAAATAGAGCTCTACTCGGCAGTCTCCTTATAGTCAACAATCTCATGGCTTCACGGGTCTCTCTCTCTCGCTCAATCCACCCAATCCTAAAACACTCTTCTTTTCCCCACTTTACCCCCAAACAACTCCCAAAATTCCATTCTTGTCCTCGCCGGTCTTCGGCTTTCTCCCTCTGCCTCCAATCTTTCCATAAATCTTCTACTACTCCTATCTCTGTCTCTTCTTCACTCCCTTTCTCACCTTGCTATTCTTCACTCTCTTCTCCACCTTCAATGGCTGCTGCTGTTGATGAGACTCTCGATTCCAATCCTCTTTTGCAGGACTTTGAATTCCCTCCCTTCGATGTTGTCGAGGCTAAACATGTTCGACCAGGGATTCGTGTGCTGCTAAAGAAACTTGTATTTTTTTATTTTTTATTTGTGTTATGGTTACTGGCAGGGGGTGAATATAGAAATTATTTAGAAAGGGATACCATGTTATTAAAAATGAAGGAGCAGTAAGGAAATTAGAAAAATAAAATTGAAAAAAATAAAAGAAGGTGAAAAAAAAAAGAAAATAATATTAAATAATATTTTGTTAAATTTCATGGATTAAATAGTATTTTTACCTTAAAATATTTGCAAAGATTAAGGGGTACGTTCCTCTTAGCACAACTTGGATCCGTGGGTTTGTTTTATTTTTTTGAAAATCGATTCCTTTTTAATGGGATTTTATGTTTGTTTTGATTTATTTTTCTTGGTTTTTCTCCTATTATGTAAGTATGTTTTGTTTTTGAATTTGTTATAGGAGAGTGATTTGGAGGAATTGGAGAGAACATTGGAGCCATCATGGCCAAAATTGGTGGAGCCATTAGAAAAGATTGTGGATCGGTTGACTGTTGTTTGGGGGATAATCAATCATCTTAAGTCTGTTAAGGATACCCCTGAACTCCGTGCTGCAATTGAAGAAGTTCAAGTAAATTAAGGCTTCATTAGGTGCATGAATTTGTGGGTTATTCTCCCTGTTTCTAGTTCTCATAGCCTCTAGTTTACATCTACAGCCAGAAAAGGTCAAGTTTCAGCTTCGGTTAGGACAAAGTAAACCAATTTACAATGCATTTAAGGCTATCCAAGAATCTCCTCAGTGGCAGTCACTGAGTGATGCTCAGAAACGTATAGTGGAAGGTAAGTACCTTAAATTTCTCATGAAAATTGTCGTCATTTTTCTTCATCTTGGTTCCATTTGAATCCTCAAAATCATTTCTTGTGGTTTTGTTATGTTTTTGCTTTTACAATTTGAGTCTTGTATTCCTTTATGAATGTTTTTCCCCAATCCTCATGCCATTGGTTTTGCTGAATTTTAAATGGTGCAATGTCCTTAGACTATGTTGGTTGGCTTCGTTATTGAATGTGCAAGTTTTGCATTGTCCATCTTACACTGCAAAATAAAAAACGAAGTTGCATGCTGGGAATGCTTTGTATGTTTGGTTGCTGTGCCTCTTGTTTGATCTGTGTATATCTGTATCTTAACTGCATACGGTCATTCTAGTTTCTACGTGTTCAAATAAGATGATCCAGGGTTTGGTGATTCAGTTATCCGATGGGCCTGGTTTTTATTTATTTTTTATATTTTTATGGTAGAAAAGCATGCGTGATGAACTAACGACACTTGGTTTTTGGAATTACCTCCAGGTCCACTGATTGAGCTAACCTCATTCAATCAGATTTGGCTTATTTATGAAGAATAATAGGATTAACTATTTGAGTACTTCTGTTTTTGTAATTAGTTTTGGGATGAAAGTTGAGTTGAGTTGAGTTAATTAGGAAAAATCAAAGGATAGAAAGAACATAATACACATCATCCTTTAGGCTGGAAATTTCTTTCAAAAAAGGGATGCACTAGACGTGTCATTACCCTGAGTTTTGTGAATTATCTTTTACCTGCTTCCCTGATTCTTTATCCATAATCTTTCATATTTTGGGGAATGTGAGAATTTCATGAAAAATAGGGTTGAGAAGAGAAACATATGTGTTTAAACTTGACTTGTTTAACATGCCTGATTACTTGCTGTGTTTGTGTGTGTACAGCCAAAATAAAGGAGGCAGTTCTTAATGGTGTTGCTCTTGAAGATGATAAAAGGGAAGAATTCAACAAAATTGAACAGGTATATTTCTGATAAAGAATAGGGCTTTCATCTTCTGCCATTGAGTGGTGGAGGGGAATTGTTTTTGGTACAAATTTTGATTTTGAAATCCTTCAGTTATCTCCCCCTCCTCCTACTCTTTGTTCACCTTCTCTTTTGAGCTTGATTGCTTTCTTTTTTGCATTTTGTTATCAAAGAACCCCTGCCATTAAATGATTGATGCATTCTATTTGCTTGTATATCTTGTTTTATTTATTTTTTATTCTGTTCATTGCCCTTTAATCATGGGCTAATTTGCAGGAGCTGGAAAGACTGTCTCGAAAGTTTGGTGAGAACGTATTAGATGCCACAAAGAACTTTGGAAAACTCATTACAGAAAAAAAGGAAATTGACGGATTGCCTGCTACATCACTTGCATTGGCTGCCCAGACAGCAGTGTCTAAGGTATTGCATGTGAACATTATTGTATTTTATCTCAATTTATTGATATTCATTTCTGTTTCATTCATAAAGTCTAGGTCCATTGGTTTTTTTTTCATGTTCACTATATCAGGGGCATAAAGATGCAACAGCTGAGAATGGACCATGGATTATTACATTGGATATCCCTAGTTTTATGTCTGTCATGAAACATGCTCGAAACCGTGATTTGCGTGAAGAAGTCTACCGTGCTTACATAACTCGCGCTTCAAGTGGTGATCTGGATAATATGCCAATTATTGACCAAATATTAAAGCTTAGACTGGAAAAGGCTAATCTCCTCAATTACAACAACTATGCTGAGGTATGATTTATTATTATGCTCATCAATACCTTTGATCTCGTTGCTGAGGTTTTTATAACAGGTAAGCATGGCGAAAAAAATGGCAACTGTTGAGAAGGCTGAAGAGCTCCTAGAAAAGCTGCGCACAGCTTCCTGGGATGCTGCAGTTCAAGGTAAAATGTGATATGATTTCTTTATGGGTGCAATGTCAGAAGGGTTTCACTTTAGGAATTATTTTGTTAGCTATGTGTAACTTTATGCAATGCACATTCTCATATCCTGGAAAAAAATTTATATGATTATATTGTACATATATGTAATAGTTTCTATGCAGTATTTTAAAATGGAAGTCCAACATGGACTGAAAAAATCTAGTCTTCCTATTTCTTGTGTTCTCATATGTAATATTTTCAGCAAGTTTACTCTAATTGAATGAGATATTTATGGAAGGCCTTAAAATCATAATAATTTACTTTTTCATTTGCAGATATGGAAGACCTTAAAATTTTCTCAAAAAATCAAGGTGCAATAGAAGCAAATGATTTATGTCACTGGGATGTCAACTTTTGGGCTGAGAGGCTTCATGAGTTGAGATATGATATCAATGAGGTAGGTAAACTCTCTATCTGATTCTGTGGCTATGACTTGTTTGTGTCATTCTTGATATTATTTGAACTGATGTCATAGAATTGATATTTTTGACTGTTTTATGATGCTTTAGTATCATTTGTCAACCTTGGTATGCTTGGTTTTGTTGCTGACTCAACTTAGGATTTGTTTTTACATTTTTAAAGCAGCCTATTATTTTGATTTTTATGCACAGATCATAGTTTAAGGGAGGTTAGGTTTTAGAAGGCACTGATTTAGTACATAAAGGAACTGTTAGTGGGATTTAAAATTCAATTCAGTAATACTTTTTCCAAACAGTAAAAAAAGAAAATTTTCATTCCTTGTTTGTTTTTCAGATTTATCCTTTTTAACTGAGGGTTTATTCTGTCTGGTAGCTAGTTAAGTGAAATACTTTTCTCTCATGGTGAATATCATTGTGGTATTTTTGGAATGAATTCTTCTGTCTTGGCCTTGACATTTTCTTTGCATTAAAAAATGGGAATGATAGCACGGTTTTTGGCATATTTTGAATGTACAGGCACTAGCATTTGTGCATGTTCCATATATATGTGTATGTCAACTGTCTGTATGGTGTCAACTATTTTCATTGAAGAAAAACTTTCTCGTTTCCTGGTTTGTATTCTACAGGAAGAACTACGGCCATATTTCTCGTTGCCAAAGGTTATGGATGGCCTTTTCAACCTTGCAAAGACTCTCTTTGGAATTGATATTGAACCAGCTGATGGTTTAGCGCCTGTAATATATTCCACTGCTTCATTTTTTCTGGTTTTCTGTCGTAAAGGTAGATTATCTGTCTTCCACCCTATTAATATGCTTTAGTTTTCAGGTTTGGAACAACAATGTAAGATTCTGCTGTGTCAAAGATTTATCTGGTAGTCCAATTGCATACTTCTATTTTGATCCATATTCTCGTCCATCTGAGAAAAAAGGAGGTGCATGGATGGCTGAGGTTGTTAGTCGGAGTCGGGTTTTGTCACGCAATGGGACTGCTCCAAGGCTGCCTATTGCCCACATGGTGTGCAATCAAACACCACCAGTTGGAGACAAACCAAGCCTTATGACATTTCGAGAGGTAAATTTACACACATATATTTGGTTCAATGCAATGATTTTTATTTAATGCCACAACTGATTTATTAGAGAGGCTGCACACGCATGTAAGGTTTCAGATGCAACAAGCCTTAAAACATGGGGACGAGGAGATTATTTATTTGTTAAATAGGTTTGGATACAAAATTACTATTAGGATGATGACTTGTGTTTAAAGTTAATGAGTTGCATTCTTATAACTCTATGCTTCTTTTTTAAAATGAAGGTATGTATACATATAGCCATCACATCCTTGGTTTTTGTTAATTGCAGAGGGATTTGACCTAATTTACCTGTAAATTACTTGGTTATTGTTGCAATTGTATATATCATTTTAGAAAAACAATTATATTAGGGAACTCAGTATGTTTAAAGTGAGTGCCATTGTTTTGATACAATTTTTCATTCCTAGTCTGACGATTGATGGAATTTCTGCAGGTTGAGACTGTTTTCCACGAATTTGGGCATGCCCTTCAGCATATGCTAACCAAGCAGGATGAGGGTCTTGTCGCTGGAATTCGAGGAATAGAGTGGGATGCTGTTGAATTACCCTCACAGTTCATGGAAAATTGGTGTTATCATAGGTAATCTAACCTGAACCCTCATGATATAGATCATTTAGAAGGTATCACAGTATAATTTCTTTTAAAAGATCGAAGAGAGGGGAAAAGATAAAGAGAAAAAAAAAATGCATGCATTTATCATCTTAAAAGTAACATGATTTGGTATGGCAGTCAATATTTCCTTGGATGTGTAGAAATCTTAGAATTTCTATTCTAAATTCTCTATCTTGCTTATGAGGCTCTTTTGTGTATGGATTGGCAACCCCTGCTTTTGTTATATTGATATTTTGAAATTGTGTTTTCAATGATAAGCAACATTTTAAAACTTTTATATTTTATCATGCACAGTTTGAATGGGTTAATTTTTCTCACAAGTTTCTTTGTTAAATAGCCCTATTTTCAAACTGATACATGTGCATATAATTTACATGTGTTTGCTGCAGGGAAACTTTAATGGGCATTGCAAAGCACTATGTGACTGGGGAGGCTCTTCCTGAAGATGTATATTTGAAGCTCCTTGCTGCAAGGACTTTTCGTGCAGGTTCCCTTAGTCTTCGCCAGGTTTGTTGAACATGATTTTTTTTTCTGCCTCTAATTATTTTGTAAATTGTTGTGTGTGCTGATTACATGTTGGTTGGTGTATCAGTTGAGGATTCAACTTTCTTTGGTGAAGTTGTTACAGATGTCATTTTATACCAGGCATTTTACTTTATGTGTGGTTGCTAATTTCCTATATTACTGAGTGAAGACGGTGCATTTTGCATGACAAAATTATTACCCTTCCTTAACTATATTTGAGAATTCTTAAATGGTTATCTGGATTTTTCAGATTAAATTTGCGAGTGTAGACTTGGAGTTGCACACAAAGTATGTACCTGGTGGGTCAGAGTCCATCTATGATGTCGATCAAAGAGTCTCTAAGAGGACACAAGTGATCCCCCCACTGTCTGAAGATAGATTCCTTTGTAGTTTTAGCCATATATTTGCAGGTTTGCTTTACCGTAAATTATATGAATTTCTCAGCTTTAACTTTTATCTCCTTAATTGCAACCTTCCCTTTTGACCTTATTGATTTAATTCTTTTTGTGGTTATTAGGTGGATATGCAGCTGGATATTACAGCTATAAGGTACATATTCTTTAGTTCCAAAATACCTGCAGTTACCTCCATTATAAAAGGATATGCTATTATTATAGTATTGATGGTCAAAACATTTGAATTTGTCAAACATTTATCTTTCCTTCTCTAGTTCCTTTTGTAGGTTTACCAATTCATAACTAACATTTAGCTTTCTAGAGCAAAAACACCCTAGCTTGATCTTGCTCAATATTCTTCCTTTTTCCTTTTCCTTTTTTTCTTAAATTGAAAGAAAGTAGAATTTTTTAGGCAGAATTTGTGTTCATGCCTTTGCTTTTCATTTTCTAGCCTTTTGGTTACCCTTTGTTGTAACTTGCTTCTGCTTAATTGCAGTGGGCGGAGGTACTATCTGCAGATGCATTCTCTGCTTTTGAGGATGCTGGATTGGAAGACAGCAAGGTATGCTCATGGGAAAAGCTTTCCAGGACTGACCTTAACAACCTTATTACTGAGATTTTATTTTTTTAATTTCTTATTCTTCATTTCTATGCATCATTTGATTGATTAGAATATTTTGCTTGCTTATGATGAATTACTTTGCCATTTGCCTCTTTGAAAGATTTTATTGGATGCCAATTGCTTTGTTAATTCACTGAATGCCTTTTACGAAAATGGGATATTGTCATGATTATTTGAGGTGTCATGAAGTCTTATTGATGAATAACAATTTTTGGGTTGTGGATGTCAGTTAAAATAGAGATAACTATCAGAATTTCTAAATAAGTTTTAGCGAAGGATACTTAATTTAAGTTTGTATTCAATATTTACTTCTCAATTAGTATTCAGCCATAAATATGTTTGATTTGCTTTGTATATTGAGCTGCGATTATTGCTACAGGCTGTCAAGGAAACAGGAAACAAGTTCCGGGAGACCATTCTTGCTCTTGGAGGTGGAAAAACACCACTAGAGGTTTTTCCCCTTCCTATTATTATTATTATTATTATTATTATTTTGCTTCCTCTCGTTGCAATTTGCTGATATGAAGTTTGGTTGATAGCTTGTCCTTTGCAATTAAGTTCTGTGTTTCTCAATACTGGCATTCTTTACATGTTGTGATGTTGTATCCAGGTTTTTGTAGAATTCCGTGGTCGTGAACCTTCACCTGAGGCACTCCTCCGGCACAATGGCTTATTATCAGTTGCAGCCTCAGCATGAGTACTATTGACCCACTATATTCTATCAGCACACGGTGTTTCTAAATGGTGCAAGCTTGTTCACTAGGCAATTATCCGTAGTGCACGGATTATGGTTTAAGTTAAGATAGAAAATTGTTTTTGATCCCATAGATAATATTGTGGCAATTAGTGTATAAACCCTTATTTGAAATTGGTAGAATTTCATTATACAAGAATTTGCAATTCTCTACATTTTTAGGGAGTTCAATATCAAATTCTACCATCATAGAGTTAATGGTAAAATTTTAAAGATTTAAAATTGAGTTTAGTTTGAATTGTATAATATTCCAATAAACTTTAATGGTTCATTTGAATTATAAAGATTTATATCTTGAATATAGATTTGGGTCTAATTTTTTGTTTGGATGATTAAAATTGAGTGGATTTGAATTTGATTTAAATATACCTATTGAAATCTAATCCTTCAAAAATTTAATATTTCAAATATTTCTTTTACCTAATTATTTCAAATTTATTAAAATGTCTTTCTTTTTTAAATTTAAAATTTAAAATTTTAATTTTCTTATATTCGAACTTATAAATTTTTAGATTTTAAATCATGGATTTGAAGTATTAGATTTAAAATCTAAATTTATGCATCTAAACACAATCTAAATTAATTTGAGTTATTTAAACACAATTTAAGTTAATTTGAGTTATCATTTTAGGTGAATTTTGTTTTAATTGAAAATTTTAATTATTAAAGTTAAAAGTAACTAGGGGTGGAAGTTTGTTACGTCCTAAGATGATAATTTTAGGGTGCGAGAATAGTTGGGCTGCCAAAAGCCGTAGAATTCTTATCTATTTAATTAACAATTAAATTATTAATTATTAAATATTAATTTTGATGAAATCTCCTCTAAAATTTTAAGATAATTCTCAATATAAATATTACCCAACTCAATATTTCAATAATTTTTCAAAGTTCACAACTTACATAAAAATTTACGCTCACAATATTTTACCATTTTTATGTCGTCAATTCCACAACTCAAATAAATATACATAATATTTTTATATTTCTTCGATTATCATATTTCAATAGCTTATTCATGTTTTATTATTTTTTCTTATTATTATTAATCACATATGATTTCATATTTCATCAAGTCATTAATTAAGTTCTCAAAAATAACTCATATGTCATTTTAATATAATATTTATATACACATATCAAACTATTAAAATTCTCAATATAAAACTCTAACATGAATTAAGTACGACTAGCTAAATCCCAAAATGTGCCCATGGAGCTTTCTAAATTTTACATCACTCCATTTTACATCACTCCTCATATGAGATAACTACACTGGAGTCCTTGAAATCTCAAGTTCGGAGAGGGAGGTGACTTGGGAAATAACCAACATAACCTTGTTTCTGTATATATATATATATATATATATATATATGAGGTGAGTATAATAATATTCAGTGGGTTAAATATATATCATTAAACATGAGGATCCAGTAGATAATAATAAGACAAATCAATAGAAATTAAACAATAGTGAATGTAAAGTATAATTGTGAGTATAACAAATTTACATATCAAGGGCTAGTAATTTGCACAATAAATGCCACTGGACATATGGAACGGATAATAGTGACGATAGTGATAAATAACATTGGGTAAGGAAATGAATATCAATGATAAATAGTATGAAATAAGCTTGACATTAGAATCACATTCACATGTAGAAATATATAGAAAAAACAGATATTGAGTTTTGAATACGTATCACATTAAACTTTCACATATAAAGTATATAAGGCAGACCAGACTTTATTGCTAGGATAAGTCTCTTTCTAGTTAGGGTAAACACTGTAAAAAAAATTATTGTACACAATGCCGATAATATTTACCCACTACCCTGTTGATAAAGTAGCTCTATCAATTACACATATAAAAGGTCAATGGGAACATTAACAATATCAAATGGTTATATGAAAACGATAAGGTACAATGAACATTCAATGGGTACACATATGACTCATTTATTAATGGGAGTCAAGGCATTTCAATAATCATGTAACGGTTTTCATACTTGGTACAAAGGTGGTCATTCAATAACATTCTTTGTGGCATGTACTTGTACATTTGGTGTGGATATTATTTAAAGACATTTTGGTGCAAGTTCATCAAAGTTCAATACAATAGATATTTCAATTTCAATAACAATTCAATGGCAATAGATCAAATTAAACTTGGACAATCAAAAGATGATCAATGACATTAACAAAGAGGTATTCGGTCAACATCAATGGAAGATAATGAGTTCCAAAAATTCACATAAGGTTTTTAACATACATAATGATATATATTTAACTCATTTCAATTGCTAAATTAGTTAAAATTCTTCATCTTGACTTTCAATGTTCCAAGTAATCTCTTATGCTTCAACTTTGTCATTCCATCATCTTTTTCACTTTTTTTTTTTGTACTATAATCAATTAAATATCATATTAATAATTAATTCTAGTGTAATTTCCAATTATATAACTCATTTTACATTTTTCCCAAATTATAGGATTTTAGGATATAAGATTTTTCCTTTAGTACTCTATACTGGCAGTCTGGATATTTCTATCTATAACTCATGCTACATATAACCAATTATTTTAATTCTTTGTCCTACTTAAACTAAACATCTCAAGTTCAAACATATCAAAAATTCAGACCAATACATGCACTACACAATTTATGATGACTATTTGAATTCAATCTTACTATTTTATAACTTCTATTCGTGGAGTTTATCTTAATATAGTTACATCTCTTAAAATACATATCCCATGCTAAAACCATTCTACATAATTCTAGATAAGATATAAATGAACACTTTTTATGTTGAATACTTTACCTAATTTAAACTCTAACGTCCTCTATAAATAAAACACAATAGCTTTTTGCTTAAACCCTTCATCCGAGTCAATCTCATTTTTTGCTTAATATTTCCTTTCCTACTTTGAATTTCATGAAATCCTTTTACAAACATCTACATGACACATATATTTACAACTTTCATGTTTAACACTGAAATAAATTCTGTTTTAAGGTTTTCATATCATTAAAATACAGTAGCCTTCCCTAACTGCTTGTCTATTAGTCTGAACAGGTAATACTTATAACTTAATATCTCTTTTTTTATTTTGAATTTTACCAAACCATTTTACAATAATATATTTAAGACCTAAAGTTATAATTTTCATGTTTTATACTTTTTCAAATTCATTACTTCACGTAATATAGGCTATAACTTTCTGACCTAATATATATCATAAAATCTCAAAACCCTAATCCAATATTTAACTTCTTTGATATTCCATTGCCTACACAGCTTAAGTAATTCATTAACTATCCAAACTATAACACTTATAAATTAAATCAAAGAATTAAGTTTAAAAACTTTACCTTAAATGAATCATTTTTTTCTCTTTTTCCTCCAAGATTGCTTGATATCAACTTCCATCATTCTTCTTTTATCAATTTTTCTTACTTATATCTAATTTTCCTAACTTAGAATTTTTTATTTCTATGGATGGAGATTGGAAAAACATTTTGAAAGTGTTCTTACAACAGTGGTTCAGCAATCACTTTCCCAAATAGCTAGCCCTCTCTTCCTTTTATACACCAAAACCATTACAAAATTTTGAAAAATTGAAAATACAAGAATTTTTTAGATTTTGGGCCATTTGTAAATTTTCTATAAAATAAATGATTAATTGGTAAAATATCTTTTTACAAATTCATTTCTATTAAGACACCATTTCTTTATATTTCTAACAAAATTTGTGAATTAAAATAATTTTAGACTTGGTGGGTCCCACAACTTTAAATAATTATATTTTGATCTAAAATTTTTCTTAATTCATAATTATAACCATAAATCTCTTTAATTCATTTCAATTAAGTTCTTAAAATTATTTACATTAAATTTTTATGGAACCTTATATTGCCTATTACATCTCAATTCAATTTAATTAATAAATCTTAATAGCTAAATATTTTTTATTTCGAACTTATTTCGTATCTTTTAATTTTTCTTAATTTCACTTCTCTTATATATCCATCTCCAATCACATTTAATATCATATTCACTTCACTTTATTTTTAGTTGGTCCATAATCCATCTAATAATTTGAACAAATTAACTGTCGAAAATTTATTAAAAATCGAAAACCAACAAGTACTCCAAATTAGTAGTTTCTCGTCACCTTCTTCTTTTTCACAATTCATTCATCTATTTAACCTCATATTAATTCTCAAATTATTTTTTCTTGATAATTTAAAATCCTAATATAAAATATTCTTAATCAATTTTTATCATATTAATTCTCAATTTTTTTTTTTGATAATTTAAAATCCTAATATAAAATATCCTTAATCAATTTTTATAAAGAACTTCTTAAAAAATATTATAAAAATTTGATTACCGATGATATTGTTTATAATCATTTTTAAAATTTTTCGGAAAAAAATTTCCTTAAATATTCTCTTTATATTTCTTTAAACCAATTTGACTTATTTAACTTAGTATCCATTACTATAATTCATTTGAGTTCGTACAGTCTTTTAGAATATTACAAAGTCAAATCGATTAAATCAATCAAATCGAATCAAATTGATCAAACCAAATCGAAATCAATAGTTTCACAATTTATTTAGTTTGATTTGGTTTGAAAAATATAATAAACTAAAAGTTCAATTTGATTTACAGTTTAAATATATTTTTTTTTTGTTTCAAACCGAATCAAACCGAAATTATATATATATATATATATATAATTAAATATATTTGATTTAATTTTATATATAGTCACATATTTTTTTAATTTAATATTAATTTAAAATTTTAAAAAAATATCATCCATGAAAATTAACTATAAATAAATAAAAAAGAATTTAATTTTTGAAATAAAATATAATATAAGTTTTAAGTGTCTTAATTAATAAAATAGACAAGTTTTAAATTATATAATATTAAATTATTTTTGAAATTTTTTTATCACTGATATTTTTATCGATGTTTTTTCTTAAATTTATAATAAAATAATAACGGTTTATAAAAAAAAAATTTAGTTTGAAATCGATAAAAATATTTAAACCGAACTGAAATCAATGATTTAATTATAACAATAGTTTGATTTGATTTAAAAAAAATTTAAATCAAAAATATTAATTTAATTTAATAATAATCTTTCAAACCAACCAAATCCAACCCATATCACCCCTATTTGTAACTTTAAATGCGAAATGAAGTTATTAAATATCACTTCGATACAATTCAATATTAGTGAGAATAAGATTATTAGGTTTGAATATTTAACCTTTCGCCTTTTGGTTAGTTTAAATAAATATGTCTAAAAAAAATATAAGTTATATTTTTTATATGAGTTTAATTTATTTTTTTTTAACATTGAAAAAAAAATTTGAATATAAATTAAGTATGTAGCTCTTATGTATACTTATTTTTATTGCTATATTATATTTGAATGTGGAAAATTATTTATATTTGATATAGTTTTTTTAAGAATGATTTAATAAAAAATAATTTAAAAAATAAAAATGAATGCTTATACTTATTCATTTTCATTTTTTTCAGTTGCATGTGTACAGCTTGGATATGGATTCATACTCATTTCTTTCACAAATGCTTAAAAAAAAAAATATAGTGTAAACCTAAATTCCATTGAAGTAACAAGAAGTAGGATATTTATTAATTTAAAAGAAATATCAATTTTTTAATAGGTATCTTAAAAATACTTATTAATAATAATTATTTCACAAAATTTAGCTACAATACAGTTAACAAGTGAGTTGAATGATAATTATTATAATTACAAGTGATAAATTTTATTTTATTTAAATTATTATTTTAGGAAACTCATTAGAAAATTGTCAAAAAATTATTCACAACTTTCTTTATACTCTGTGTGTTGCATTATCTATCTATATTTTTATATGATATTAATTTCTTATAATTTTAAGTTATACAATATAATTTTTTATATAATTGAACTAATGTATTTAAAAAATAATAAATATTAATAAGAAAATTTATAAAAATATAAATAAATATGACTAAATATCTCAACTTTTAACCAATAATTATCATTTTGATAATACATTTTTTAATCATATTTGAGTTTTCTCTCAATTAAAATTAATTACTTAATATAAGTGTACATTTTTCTATTTAAAATGAAGTTTAACAATTGTAAACATATGAACTCATAAAAAAATATAATAAAAAATCATTATGCTATAAAATAAAAAGTATTTAGATAAAAATATATGGTAAAATATTTAAATTAAGAAAAAATAAAAAATTGAACTTTTTTTATAAAGTTGAACATTTTTTTTAAAAATATAAAAATTATGTCTATTCACTTGTCATACCTTCTTTTCATACAAACATACTCACATATATATAGAGGAAAAATCATAAATATATGTTATAAATAGGTGATTTAGGTTATAAATCTTATTAATTATATCTTAATAATTGTAATAATTGAAAATTGAAAATTGAAAATTTAAATTTTCTTAAGCTAAAACTCATAATTATATATGTTTAAAATGATAATAATTAAAAATATGTTTTAATTTTTTTAAAAATATTATATATCACCTGCTGAATATTAAAATCATATATTTATGTTTTAAATTGGTGATTTATATTATACATTTTTTTTTTCAAATTATGCTAAAATTAAAAATTAAAAATAAAATTTTTTATTTAGATTACATGTCATAATTATGTTGTGATATATTTAATTGTCACAATGATCATAAAAATTATTTTTATTCTTTAGATTTTTAATTTCTTCAAGCAATTATAATTGAAAGGTTATATTGATCTTATATTTTTATTTAATATTTTCAATATCATAATCATTTATTTGAATTATCATTATAATATTAATTTGATAATATATTGTTATTGAAAATATTAATTATCATAAGAATTCTGTTTTAGTTAGTCTTTTATCATTAATTAATATATGTTTTAAATTGATGATTTAGGTTATAAATTTTGTTCAATTATAATATTTTCTAAAATTAAAAATTAATATTTTTAATTTTGTATAGATAACATACTATAATTATATTTGGAATACATTTAGTTTGCTATGATGATCATATGATCATAAACGTTGTGTTTATGGTTGCTACAAATTTTGTAAGTGATAATTATTGAAAAACTATATTATTTTTGTATTTTTATTTTTTAATTATTATGAGAGTTAGGTAGAAAAATTATTGATATATTCTTCTTATTTTCTTACATAAAATAATTAAAATTATTGACATGTGTTAATTTTTCTTATAATGGTATAAAAATTATATTTATTAGGACAAAAATTATCATTTTTATATGATTATTAAGAAAATTATATATTTTACATCATTTTGATATTATATGTTTATTATTATCTTTTTATTTTACCTCACATAAAATAAAATTTTCATTTGATATTAATTTCTTTTAAAATAACACCATTATATGTCAAAATTTTTATAAATATTATAAATATAAAATAATTATATAAAATAAATTGAAATTCTTTTCAAGTTAGTAGTATCATATGTAAAAAAAGTTATTTTTAAATTTATGCAAATAAATATATGTCATAAATACTTAATAAAAAATATTACATCTGGCTCACAATAAACATTTTAATTGCAAAATACATAATTATTAAGAATTTTTTTTAATCTATTTTAACATTTATAATTCATTTACTACTTTAATTTATTATTATTTTAATCTCTATCACCTTCCTAATTCTATCACAATCAATATTTTTTATTTAATTTTTATATTTTCTAACATATTTTTTAATGATAGTATTATTATAATATTAAAATAAAATGTAATTTGAATTAGAATTAAATTAAAATTTAAAAAAAAAAATAGAAGTTTGTTATAAGACAGAATAAATATTAAAATATAAATTCATAATATAAAAATATATTATACGTGGTATTTTAATTTATTAATATATATTAATTATATTTACTTGGTATTCAGACTCATTAGGTTATATCCATTAAACATTTAAAAGCATTTAATATATGTCAAATGTTGAGCTCTAACTAAGTTTATACTTACTTTTTATATATATATATATATATATATATATATATATATTAAATAAATTAAATTATATGAGTGAAAAATAGTAATTATGATTTATAATTAGAATGATAATACTTATAATAAAATTTAACTCTATTAAAATTTATAATTTTTTCTCATCTAATTTATTTTTATATTAATTTATCACTTTTTTTTAATAATTACATTAAACACATTCGTTAAAAGTAGTTATTTCAAATAAAATATAATTATAAAAGAAAAATATAAATAAATTAATATCTAATTTATTTTTATATTAATTTATCACTTTTTTTTAATAATTACATTAAACACATTCGTTAAAAGTAGTTATTTCAAATAAAATATAATTATAAAAGAAAAATATAAATAAATTAATATAAAATAAGTTGAATGAAAAAAAAAAAATGATAAAATTATATTTCGTTATAATAACTATCATCATAATTCATATATCAAAATTTTCACTATTTATTTATTTATTTAATATTATTTAAATTTTTAATTTTTAATAAATACCTTAAGACATTCGTTAAAAAATCATAATTTATTTAGATTTATCTAAAATAATTATTTTATAAATATATTTATTTGAAATAACTGATCTAAATGAATGCTGTTAAAGCATATTATATATATATATATATATATATATATATATATATGAAATAAATTAATTTTTTTTATTATATAATACTTTTTTATAATTTAAATTTAATTAATGAGTTAAATTAATAATTTAAATAAATTAATAAGATAATAATTTATCAATATTATATATTTAATAAACTATAATATATATTTTATTAAAATATTATTTTAAATAATATTTTAAATTTAAATAATTATACTCATATATTTTTTCATTTTATTTAATTTATATTTAATTTATTACATATTTTTATATTCAATTTATTTAGTGTTTATTCAATTACTCATATTTTTTTTTCAATTTTATTATTTTATATTTAATTAATCACAAATTTTTTTATTTTATTTTAATTAATATATATTTAAATTGATCATATATATTTTTATCCAATTTACTTAATTCACATTGAATTAATTATTAAATAATATATTTTTAATTAATTAAATATATATTTATTAAATCATAAATATTATTTTTAAATTTATTAATTATTAATTTATCGATTAATTAATATTAATTTATACACATACTGCATATTTACTGTGAGAACTGGAAAATCCCTCAAATTTTAAATTTGGAGAAAATAATGAAAGCTTGGCTTCAAAGATCAGATTTTTCATGTTGAAATAAAGGCATAGAAAAAGAGAAAATTAATAATTGTTAAAAATAAAAGTCAACAAATCAACTACCAAAAACCATTACCAGAAATCAACAAGAAGAATCTTGATTTGGGTTAATTCTTGATTTTAGATCGAAAATGGCAAGAGGAGGAGGGATAACAAACGCAGTGAATGTGGGTATAGCAGTACAAGCCGATTGGGATAATCGCGAATTCATCTCTCACATTTCCCTCAACGTTCATCGCCTCTTCGAATTTCTTCTTCAATTTGGTAAATTCATTCACTTTCTTCAATTTTTACAGATTTTTTAATTTGGGTTTTTGTTTTTTCAAGATTTCAGCTAATGGGTATTAAATGTTCTGTATATTTGTTTCATTGGTTCTTTTTTCAGAGGCTACTACCAAGAGTAAATTGGCTTCTCTCAATGAGAAGCTTGATACGTTAGAGCGACGTCTAGAGCTTCTAGAAGTCCAAGTGGGTACTGCCACTGCTAACCCTTCTCTTTTTGCTACGTGATTGTTTAATGAAATGGGTTTTTGGTATTTATTCAATTATCTGTATCCGTATAAGCTATCCATTTTGTCCGTAATTGTGCTTGTGAACTGAGCATATACTTGATCTTGTGTTCCCCTTCTTGACAAGTAATATACATATATATATATGTTTGTGTTCTTTTTGTGCCTTATTTTCCTGGATTTTTGGGGGAGTTGGCATTTTTTTTTTTCAGTTTTTGTAGATAATGAAAATTAAATGGCAGAAACTGTTTTGCTTGCAGTAGATAGTTTATAATTTGAGGAAGAATTGATACTAAAAAATTGTAAGGATCTTTCATGGCAAAGCAACGAAACCTCAGAATGGCGGTTTGACTGTAGATATGATTAAAGTTTCAAATTACTAGCAAGTAAACAAATTCTTCATCGCAGAATGCCAAATGGCCTTTATATTATTTGAACATCTAGTGGTTGATGGATAAAGTTTTATCACACAATTATCACACAGCTCATAATGTTGGATTTTATTAGTCTCGGCTAGTGTCAAGTTTTCCTCGATAGTTATTTGCAGGCAACTTTTGAACTTGGCATCTATTACACAAAGCATGTGATACTGTCTAGGATTCATTTAAAGTTATTGGATCATAAGCCACTCAGCCATAGAATACACAAGTCCTCCAATTTATGTAATTCCTGGTTTATTTTTCAAAACTGTAGAATCAGTTTTTGTTTTACTAAGAATGCGACGCCTTCTAGCATTATTGGTTTTTTCTTTTTGTAGTTACTGCACCATGGGATACTTGATAATGCATGGCATCCTAGGAAGATGTGGTAGGAGTGGTTGGCACTGGCAAACAGTGGTTTGGTTATTACACAGTTCATGCTTCCATCATATAGAACTATTGGTCTCTGTATGAACTGTGAAAGCCCTCGCTTGAATCACACTGAATTACTTCGACAAATAGTTCATTTAATTTCAATCCTCTTTAACTAAATTTTTCATTGTCCGTACCTCCTGTATTTGTTAAAGAGAAAAGACCAGCATTCTTTCCAAATTTAACAATGACTAGGGTGGTTATGCTTTAAGATAGTTCCTGCTGGGGCAGTGAAGTACCCTGTGCATAAAATAGTGTAGCTGAGATTATGATGCCTTAAATAAATGAGTGAAATTTAATGAAAATAAAGAATTGAATGCACTGCATTTTTTGGAACGGAGAGGTGGCGCTTATGGATGATAAGTTGAGAGATGGTTGCCCAAAATGGTTTGAACATGTCTATCATGGACTTGTGAATGCAAAAATGAAGAATAACGAATGGATTCAATTAGTTGGGGCTAAAAGAAGAGACTTGAGAGATGTACAAAACAGTAACTTGAGCTGAAATGGTAAAAGAAAATGTTTGTACATCTCAATAGCTCGCAAAGAGTTTGGCTTTAAATGGTTTGAAATTAGGAAAAAGATCTTTGTATTAACCCCTACTAGTTTGATATTGAGATTTTGTTGAGTGGAGTATGTGTACCTTCCTATAATCCTACTATATGGTGGTCTATGAGTTATGCCTAAAAAACTTATTTGGATTATAGTTAGTTTTCATATTAGACTAGTTCTTTTAACTTTGATTGTAACATATATTTTAGGCACCATCATACTCTATTCCTGCCCTCAACTTATGACGGTGCATTTTCTATCTTTTTAAACAATTTTATTGATTAAAAAAATTTGTACTTATTTTCTTTACTCTTTTTTTAATCCAAATTAAAACATGAAATCATACAAGCATGCATCTATTTATCATAAAGAACAAATTGCAAAAGAACTCCAGATGTGGTTATCTCCTAGTATTTTGTATGTTATTGCCAACCATTTTCTCATCTTTTGTTGGTTTTGAAATGATCTAGTGTTGTTAATAACTTGTTCTCATTATAGGCCATATCTTATATTTTGGTGCTCTTTATGTTTCCATTTCACTATTCAAATTTGGGAGGAGATATTACAAATTTCCTTTGTAGGGATTGCACAAACATTTGGAAAATCAGACAAGGAGAAATAATAACACACGAATATGAGAATTTAGGTTTTTCTTTTCTTTTTTTTTTTTTTAAAAAAAAAATTTGGGACAGTATCCAAAGGTTAAGACAATTGACAACTTACTAGTAAGTAGTAATACCCTTTAAGATAACATGTGCATATATTGGAAAGTTTTATTCCCTATTAGTGCCAGATTTTTCAATTTTTTAAATCATTGTTTTCCATCATAATCAACCCCGTACTGATTTTCTTTTGCTTATTGGGATTCACTTCACCTGTATCCCCTATTCTCTTCCCGAGAGAAACTTTTACTTCAAGCCCAAGATACCAAATTCTCAACGCTCCAATTGTAGATATAACCTTATTTCCTTACTATGAAAGGAATGTTCTATAAAAGCCCATCCTATTGAGAGAAACTTAAGTAAATATTCTAACCATTTCTTTTTTCATCCATTATGAAATTATTGTCTTTATCTGAACTTCTTGAATTTTTATACGACCCCTGTACTGTACTTTTACATTATTTTACATGCCTTTAATGCATCAAAGTTTGAATAATTAGTTGAACTTTCCCCCCCTTATTCTTACACATTTAAAAGGCCCTCTTGCAATCTTACACGTCACAACATTACTAGGACACTAACCAAGCCCTCAAAATCTTGTTGATCCAAAAGCACACCTGTTCTCTACTACTCTAGAAGTCCTGATTTTTTTTATGCTATACTTCTTTTAGGAGTTGCTTTTTACTCTTTCTTTAAGTCTCGAATTAACTAATCAATTAGTCATGGATGCAGCCAACAACTGTGAGGTTAGAAATAAACAACCACTTCTGCAATTGTTCCAATTGAACCATTACTTTGTTTCACTCAATCATGGAAAGAGTGGCATGTAACCTTGACAGTCATCATTGCATACTTGCGCTAACCCAACTGCAAGCCAAAACTATTTGAGGGGTTGTGCAAGTCCGAGAAAAATCAAAGAAAAAGAAAAAAAAAAAAAAGATAAAGAAACACACAGACACGATAATTTGCTTTGTTCACCTTCCCTTTCACAAGTCAGGAGGCTTAGATGATTAACAATACAATGATAATATATATGGAATATTCTTTTTTGAAAATAAAAATAATTTTCAATTGGATATGCTCAAAATTAACAAGTTCATATGAGAAAGCCAAAGATCTTGTTTTCTACTGGAATTACCCACATTTGTAATCTTCAAGAATCATTATCCTCCATTGGACTTGCTTGTCCTTGACATTCTTTATGTCATTGATATGCAATCTATCTTGTTGGCCTTTCTCACTCTCTTTCCCTGTAGGACTGCTGTTTATATTTCTTGTTGTTGAGAGACATGATCTGCTATTACACTGTCTTTAGCAATTTATCATAATCTGTATAATTGTACTCAGATGTAATGCTACATCCTTTAAAAATTTTGTTGCAAAAAAGTAGATTCTTTGACTTGAATATTTAGAGTAAAAAGTGAAGAACTTGAAGTAAATGGGATGAGCAGTTGATCTCTCAAAAAGGAGCATTGGGAATTATCCTCAATTTTCCCTTTTGTAATTTATCATATTAATCAACTGTAATCAGTTGATTATAGTTCACGAATTAACATCTCATGAACCATACTACTATCTTGGTTCTGGAGGAGCCAAGGCTTGTGTGGTAATTGGTGAAGGTTCTGTTGGGGTTGGAGTGGGTGGTGGTAGAATATTCTTCTTGTCTGTGACTATCGAGTAGCGATTGGACCCTCCTAAGCTGTACCCACCTATGCTGTCTATGGACTTCATATATTCAGATGCATTGTTTTCTATTATCAAAGCATCCTCTAACTCCCTAACAATGTCGGCCATGCATGGTCGATAAGCTGAGAAGGGCTCAATGCATGCCAGTGCAGCCTCCACCACTCTCCACATTGCCTCTGCATGATACCCTCCCTTTATGCTAGGATCCACAATTTCATCAATCTTCGACTCCCTTATAAAGGGTTTTGCCTGCATGCACAAGTGTATTTCTTTTAGTTTACAATGATAGTCAGATCTCTGATACATAAAAAGATATAGAAAAAAAAAAGGGGATTGGTGGGGGGAGAAAGAAGGGGCGGGGGAGCTCCATGCAGGCAGTAATATGACATCTAGAATAGGAGCATTACAATCATCATTCCATTTCAAGTAGTAGAAAACACGAGTTTAAACATAATGGCATACCCATTCAACCAAGCTCCACTCATTTCGTGGCCTGTGGATGTTGAGAGGCTCTCGACCACTTACAATTTCAAGTAGAACAACCCCAAAGCTAAAGACATCACTTTTTGCTGATAGATGCTGTGTTGAATAGTACCTGAGTGATAGAAACAGTAAATTGGAGTTAATCATATACTTCTTTTGAGGTTATAGTTTTATTTTGCAAAGCATGTGGTCAGCATTGACATCTAGTTCAGCATTTTAAACTTTCGAAGCATTTGTGGTTGGCTTACTACTCTTAGAAATATCCAGTGTGCATATGTGTGTGATGAAGATTGTGATACATAAGAGGCGATTTTGGATTAAGGCAGTATCTATCTTGCTTATGGTAATAGAGTCATGGAAACAACATGAATTCATGTAAAAGTAGGTTAAAGACTCGGGAAATTTAGAATTGTTGTCTGAAGTGTGTATACAGTTTATTTGAGGTACTACATAGTTTCCAGATGCTACAGAGTCCTATTTTTATGTTTATTTAGGTAAATTATATGTTGATCAAGTGTTTTATAATTTTATGATTCAAGGAGGTTTTAATATTTTCAGCTTTGATGGAATAACTTTTGTTTTGTCGTCTTGGATCTTTTTTTGAGTTTTAGTTCAGTCTTTCATTATGTCCTGGTATTTAGCATTTAATCTTTTAAGTTTTGTGTTTGGAGTTCAAGTCCTTGCTTGGTTAGCAATGATATAAATATCTGTATTGATCCATGTAATTGCTTTTAACAGCCAACTAATCAATTTTGGAGTTACGTGATTCACTTCTAACTCTAGGTATGATGGATGGACCTTGGATGTAATAGAAAAAGAATTCTACTCGTGAAATTTGGAATCTCATAAATTGTCCTTTTCAATTTCACAAGTAAGCTTCAATACTAAAGATCTGAAGTTTTTATTTATATGCTTTCTAGCTGTTCTCTGTCAGTTAGCATTGTTGATTGAATATCAAGTTATCAACTCAAGACTTGAGTTTAAGAAATGTGTACTTACTCTGGATCCAAGTATCCAGCTGTGCCTCTTACTTCCAGAGAAGCCCCACTGTCCCCCTCCTGAGGAGCATATTTTGAGAAGCCAAAGTCTGCCACCTTTGCATTCATGCTTTGATCAAGAAGTATGTTACTTGACTTTACATCCCTATGGATAATACAACGGCCGGCAAATGTATGAAGATGTGTCAAACCTGAATAATGAAAAACATCTTTTAAACATTCTGGCTTAGTTGTCAGTCAAATGCATAAAAGAAGTTTAAGAGAATAAACCCAAAACAAGCACCAGGTTAGTAAAGACAATGTATTTTGATAAATCCACATCAGAAAATAATTTTAACTGGAATTTGCTTTTGGTAGACTACAATCCATAACGTAGATTGTGTTGTTATGTTCTACCGTATTGGCATTTGGCACCAGTTTTCGTCCATTACCTCCTAACCACAAGAGAATTTGCTTGTGGCACAGTTGATTCTCATTTTCCTCATGTGAAATAAATTCTAATCATTAATCCATGGACCTTCACTCTGTTTTTCACCATTAGAGAAGTTTTACCTTAAATATGCAAGGACCACTCCATCCAGAATTTAGCTAACAAACAATTATTCAGGTCTCTGATAGTCAATGTTTGACATCAATTATTCCTAGATTCACATTCTGTACAGTTAATTGTTACTCTGGGTAGTCCTCTCAATTAACCCAGTTGCTTTTAATACCATAAACTTTAGTAGATCTCACTGCAGTGGTCTGATTTGTCCATACTCCTTTTCTGTACCATCTAATTTTATCTCCTTTGATCTTGCTTTAATTTGTTGGCATTGTTGCAATAAACATATTTGCAATTGAAGGCACATTTATTTTTGTAACATCATCTCTTCCATATTGGTATTCAAAACTATACATATATGAAAGAAAAGACGCATGAATTTGGTCCATTTTACATGATCCTGGATCATACTCTCTTTTAGCCTGTCCTCATTTGTTCATGTAAAGCCTGCCCAGAAGCTACATTTGTGTCAAGATTTTCCATTTCACTGCATAAACTATTCAAAGTGATCCTCCATCACTTTTTTTTGCAAAGAGCTGCATTCCAGCACTAACTGAGATGTGCTGGACTGTTGATACTGAATAGATTGTATCTAAGAGTGTCACAACATTGCCACCAATTAACAGAGAACATTCCAGAACTAAATACATCTTATTATGTTGCTCATTTGAGTCCTGTTGTCAGCTCTCTTACTTTATTTGAGGGCATTAGTGGAACTGGAAATTGTATGATTATTTTCAATTAAGACCTTTAATATTATGTTCATAATATAATGATATTAGTCCACAAAAGGTGTCCAGATTCATATTCTTCATCTTTTGATATTCAGATAGAGCAAAACAAAATAATAAATGCTCAATATCCCTACTAGTTACTTGCCTCGAGCAGCACCAAGAGCAATAGAAAGTCTGGTTGGCCAATCCAGTGTTTTCCTTTTTGCTGCTTCCCCTGTTATGGAAATAGTTTTTTGAGAAGAAAGGAATGTCAAAACAAATTAGGAGTTAGGGATTTTGATGAGAAGTACCATATAGGCGATCTTGTAGGGAGCCATTGGACATGAATGGATAAACAAGAATTTGTTGGTCATTTTCACAACAATAACCAAGAAGTGGCACCAGATTCTCATGACGGATAGATGAAAGAAGGTTTAGCTGCAGCATACATTGACAAACATTTATCAGTAGGAATATATTTTAGAAAGACTCAAATCATAATGTGGAGTTATGCAGAATAGAAATCTACGTAAATCTTCTTTTATTTCTGTGATGAAAGTACACAAAAATTGCATGGCTGATGGACCAAAAAATGTTAAGAAGTTTTGTTATTTGATCAAATCTTGAAAGTGGTTATGATGCAGAAATTTCCACCACAAGTCATAGATGAAGACGAGTGAACTGGAAAGCAATAAGATGATAATTGGCATATTATGAGTCAAGCAGAATCTTGCTATTTGACATTTGAACGATAAATTTAGAGCTAGCATGTAATAGATAGAAAATTACAATACACATGCTTTGTCATACCTCATTCTCGAATTCCCTAGTTCCTTGAGTTGAGGTGGATGACCGGACCTTGACTGCCACTTCTTCACCATCACGTAGTGTGCCACGGTATACTGATCCAAAACCGCCTTCACCTATCAAGGTTTTATACTTATGGGTGGCATTCTCTATGTATTCTAGAGTAAACATTTGAATGGTTATTGACTTCAAAGCGACATCATCTGAGCTGGGCATGGAGAAAATGGCATCTGCATTTTGTGGTGCACTTTTATCGAGAGATGCTTATTGCAATAGGACATATATTGGAAAAGGAGATATAATTGACCAAAACAACCTAGTGACGGTCATAGATTGAGTGAACAATAAGTGTATTACAATTTTGAATGAATATATTTAAATCTAAACATTCACACTGTACTTGCTTCTTAATTGTTTTTATGAATTTTAGACTAGAGTGAATTATTTTTCGTTGCTTGTGCTTCATTGTAGATCAAGATGATAAGATATTTATTTGTAATTTATATGCTATTCTTTTCAAGTTTTTCTAGGCATGCTTCTATTTTGTTTCCAGAGAAATGGAACAAATCTGTGGCAAAAACATCCTATTGATGATATCCTCACATGCCATACATTGAATTATAGTATACCAAGAAACAAGAAAAAACCAGCTCATGTTCCAAACATTAGTGATAAGTAGATTCAACATATCAGGAGCTGAAATTTATCGAAGCTTGCAAATGTATTTGGTAGAAATTATGATTTGAGACTGTCAGCTAACATTAAGGATGAATTTACTCACTCTTTGTCAAAGGGTGTCGTTTTCTATCAAATTTTCCCAGAGCCCTGAACTTTTTTCTGTAGATGTAAACCAAAGCAAGTCCAAGTGCTAATAGGAAGGATCCACATGCAGCCGTACCTACGACAATTCCTTGTATTTTACGTGTTGGTCCTTGTCTACCACATGCCTCATAGCTGAAATTTAATACCTAAGTGTTAGATTTTTCTTTCATTCTCTAATACTGAATCTTTGTATGCACTGGTAAGGCATAGATTATCGATTTTATACTCTGTATCAAGTCTTGACATGTTAAGGCAGGAAGTAGGCTCTTCGCTGAAACGAGCATTGCAGCAAAAATATCTATAGGGGAGTAAGGACACAAGTTGTGAATTAAACATTAACATTGTGGAGGAAGATCCTTTGTATAGATACTGTAGTTTGACATATGAAAGGAAAAAACTAAATTTTTAGCAACTTACAATGTTGTTAAATTTGGAAGTGAGGTCAAAGAATTTGGAAGAACTCCAATCAGATCGTTGTGGCTTAGATCCCTGATAATTGAATGTAAATCAGACAGTGGCATGTACCAATTAAATAAGATATTTGCAACAGAAGAAAACTTCCTACCACAAAACTTGGAAATTGTTTGTGATTATAGTGCGTGGTCATTCAAGTAACAAGAAAGAAGACAATTTAGTATTTCTTGGCGTTGAAATTGGTGAAACTTTACAATTCTTAGATTCCCAAGTTTTGCAGATACCATGATTTCAACAAAAGGCTATTAATCAATTACATATAGCTGAAGAAACAAGAAAGGGAAAATTACACTGATGTTAACTTGGAGGATGATAGGAATTCTGGTATCCTGCCAGTGAAGTAGTTGTTGCTAACATTCCTACATTCCAAAAACAGATGAGAAATTATAATCACCACAAAGAAAAACACTAATATAAAAATGATAGTAGATAAAAGCAGCCTAAATCATACAGTTGCATTAAGTTCGTCAGCTCAGTAATACTAGCAGGAAGTCGCCCATATAGTTGACTTGAGGAAATATCCCTGTAAACCGTAACAAATGGGAAAATAATACTGGGTATAGAAGACAAAAATTGAAACTACACCTTTGGCTTTTTTATAGAAATATTGAAGAACATACATCATGGTGATCGCTTGGGACCCGCTTATGTTTTGGCATATCAGACCTTTCCAAGAAATAGGAAGACATGGGTCTCCTGACCAACTTTGCAACACTTGATTTTTTTTGTTTTGCTGAAGAAGTTCATTTTTCACCTTCTTTATTGCATCCACTGAAAAGAGACAGTTTAAGTAACAATTGGCCTAATGGACTGACTGAAGTGCAGCATTAATTGAAGTATTATTTCTGTTTAATATGTTGCAGTTATTGAACTTACCATCTTCCTGGTTAGTTCCCTGAAGCCATGGCAGCACCTGTAGGATCTCATAAGCATTTAAAATGGGTCCGAAGTCATATTCATTTTTTACCTTGACTAGGGTCAAATTTAGAGACCCTTTTGCTGTGACATTCAATACAATTTCCTTATAGTTTGATCCATTGGCATTGGCCTTTATGTCAAATTGTTTGTGATAAATCACGTTGTTGATGGAGATTTTGAACACCCTTTGTCTTTCCTGTATGGTGGAATTAAGCTCAAGAAAGTAGAGGAACACAGTGTAGTTCTTATCCTCTGTTTCAAGGTTGTGCCGGATCTCCAATCTATCTGTGTGTGTTAGTGCTTTTTGTAGAACTCTAAGAGGCACTGTTGTGCTAGCATTGTGGACAGAAGTGTCAGATCTAGCTGGTGTTGCATCTGGTGATATGAAAACTGTTTTGGAGTTGGGACTTTCCCAAATTCTATCAAAATGGTCAGCTGGGTACCTGAAAATTGGCAAGCATAACACTTGAGTAATATGGTTTCAACAATTGATAAAACGTTAATTATTATACCACTATATTCTCTTTTTTTCTCTGCTTTTATTGATAAGAAATCAAGATTCTTATAATTCACTGGTCTTACAATTCAGTATGTGCATGCATATATTTTCTTTAGAGGGAACATGTCTCGAGTTCATTATAGAAATGGTTATGGTTTGTTGCTGACTTGGCTAAAATATGTTTAGGCGAAAGGTGCTGGAAGGTAGTGTGGGTGTAGGTGGGTATTATTCTCAGATCTTTTCCTTTTGGTGAATTAGGTAAGCCTTGGTTTCCTTTGATTTTTGTGCCAGATGGTCTTCTGCCTCAACAATATCTTTGGCTTTAGCTTTAGCATTTTTGTTCTCATCCTACACGACTCGGGATAGTTTGTAGTATTCTTGGAATCAAGAGAGGTGTCATGCACATTTTATGCTCCACTCGCACTTATTTTCATTGAAAAAAGGAAAGGGATATGCAAAACTATTACCAATTATTAAGAACAGTGAAAAAAATTGATGCTGGAAGCTGGAGGCAAGAGGCAGTGAAGCTTGTTGCACTTTTGGGGCTTCTTAGGGTGGTCATAGAAGCAGGTAATGGCAGTGGAGCAAGAGATGGAGGTCAAGGCTATAATAGAGGTAAGTTGGCAACATTCTAAAAAGAGCTGGTGCTAGTGGCATGATGGCGCCATTTAGTTAACTATACTAGTCATAACTCCTGAGTAGCTGTCACCCCTCAAAATTTTCTTTTGTTTTTCATGTTTGATGGAAGAATAGGTCTTGCTGCCCCTGTTAGTGGTGTATTGGTAAACACACCTTTCTTTCGAGCTTTCATATAATTCTACTTGTGTCAATAACTTCTATTTATATTCCATTCAGCAGATCAATATGCAGTTATTTATTTCCATAAAAGAAGGGCAGAAAACTTACCTGATACCATCACCTTCATGTCCAACATCTGTTCTGCTAACCAATTTCAAAAGATTTGGAGTGTTTCCCTGTAAATACTTGGAATCTTCTAGGGGCCTGAGTTCAAGTGTTGAAATGTATGGACGTCCCTTGTCATGCACTAAGCAAAAATCTATATACTGATCAGCAGCTCTAAAAATGCCCTCCACTTTTAAATCCTCAGGTGAGTTCACCCTGCTTATTTGTGTGACGCCAGTCAAAACATCAAAGGAAAAGTCCGAAGACACCGAATCTCCATAAAGGAATGTACCCCTTATAAGATAGTCTCGGTCCTTTGTTGTTGATAGGTCATAACATCGCTTCCCAGAATCAATGTCAAAAAACCGAACCCTATATTCTTTATAATTTGTTGCTGCCCTGGTTATAGTCTCGCAATCTTTTGCATTAACTGGGTACCATGCATCATCTGATGTCCAACTTCTGTTGTTGTTGTTGTTGCTGTATGTAGAATTTGGTTCAGTGCAGCAATTGATACTCACAAAACCTGCATGAAATTCATGGATTTTGAGGTTAAAGATTATATTTTCCAGGTTCCTATTAATAAAAGTGCTGGATTTCTTATATGATCTCGTAACTTGGAACCTTGTTGGACAATAGTAAAATATTCTGATCACTGCAAGAATTGCATCCTTTGCTTGTGCAGTTCAAGATCATGCTAGAAATGCTTGAAATAATACTAAATTTCTTATCAATTGTTTGCTTTACATCATTCAAAGAACATTGCTTTACATCATTCAAAGAACATCTATTTTAATCATCTCGTTGCTAGCAGATTTGCTATGGACTTATAATTTTGCAATTATTATTAGTGGTTGACCAGAATTATCCATTGTGTAAATATTCCTGTAAGTTAAATTTGCCATTTCAACTGTTAGAACATAATTCAGGTCAGGAAAAATTAAATACAAATACAAACTAGAATTTTGTATTCGGTTCTAGAAAGTGAGAGTTTTCCAGGAAAGTTTTCCTGCAATCAATTTAAAGATCCAGATTCTGGAGTTATACTAAAGCAGAATTGAGTATGATCAAAGCTGATCTACAATTATAAGTTTTAGAAGAAAGAGCTTGTTTAGAAAATAGCTATTTCATTTTCCTTGTACATTTAACAATCATTAAACTTTGCACAAACTGCATATGAATATATATATATACATATATATATATATACACTAACCTTCTGCAGCTGCAAAAGTGAACCGAAAAAGTATGCATAAGCAGACAAGTATACATTCAACACCTCTTACAATCCAGTTTTGCAGTCCTTCCATCATCTTCTCATCTTAAACGGATTCCGCCCCATCGAATCATCAAACTCATAATCATACCAGCTGTTTTTGCAGGTTATGAATTTCCTGGACTCCTCTAGCTGAACTACTGTCTTGCCTGCAGTTTTCTGATAACAGTAAGCATATAATTCTCTGATGCATGAAATTGAAAAATCAGAGCAATAACCATAGCTAGTTAGCCACATCACCTATAAATTTAACATCATTTAAACAACAATTGTAGGAGTTTATCACAGGAAAATTATCATTCGAGCCGCGGCGACAAAAGGGCATCAAAAGAAGAGAGTTTTTGAAGAAAAAGAGGTTGATAACATAGGTTTGACTTCAAATGTGAAAGTTAGATGAGAAGCAAAGGAAGGAAGATTGTTGAAAGGGAGCTTGAACTAGAATAATACTATTTTAATTATCATTTTTGTGTTATAAACATTGGAGGTTTGAATAATATTAAAATTTTGTTTTGGTAGTGTGGGTGTAATTATCTTAATATTTTAATTAATTAAGGTTTAATATAATTGGACGGAGCAACCCTTCATTTTCGTCTCTCTTCTTGTCTGTTCCCATGAATGAAACATCATGGAAACTGAGTTTGGTGCCTACAGTAAATAAATTAAACCCATTCCATTAGGTTTGAGACTTTTGAGTAAAAAATTACTTATTCATGTTGAAATTTCGTTAATACATAATTTATTTGCATATAAAAATAGATGTATTTAAAAAAAAAAATAATCATATTTTAGCATTTAATTTGATGTGATTATTGTGGCTTCTCTAAACTTGTCTTGTGGGAAGAAAGCTATTACTTCTTCTTGTTTACGTCCAAAATGGGTTGCAAAGATGTTAATCTTACTCTTTTTTGAAAACTCAATTTTATAAAAATTCAATTTAAAATGATTTTTTTTATTAATTTTTATATTTGAAATGAAATATCTGATATAATTTAATTCTTTTAATATAAAAAAATATTCAAAACTAAATAAAAATTATATTATTTTGTAAAAAATTAATTTACCGTTAAATTGCATAATTATATATCATAATCTTTTAAAATTTCATTGCCTTTAATTATTATTAAATACATATAAATTAAATTGAATTCACGTAATGTTTGAAATAATTTTGCACAAAAATTCAATTCAATTATATTGATGGAATTGAATTAAATTAAATTTTTTCAAAGTTTTTCCAAACGGAGCATTCTTTGCATAGATGCTGAAATTTTTATATAGTTTTTTTTAGTGTAAATACAAAAGCTGGAATGGATATTCGAATTTTTCTTTTTTTTAAAAAAAATAAAAATAAAAATCACTAGCAAATTTAAACATTTTGTATACCAAATTATCTTTCTTAACAAATAATTAAAAATTCAAATAAAACTAGTAATAAACCAACAAGAGTGGTCTCGAAAACTATAAAGCAATGAGTTCCAAACCTTTAATTGAAATTTAATTTAAAAAAAAAAAAAACTCAGATAACATATTTAATATTAAAATAATAATAAATAAATAAACTTACAAAAAGCATCAAAAAATAAAATTATCAAAAGCTCTCCCTAACTTGTAATATTATATCATCAATCATTAATTCAAAATTCAAACTGTCAAATAAATATAATATGTTTTATTATTTAAAAAAAAAAAAGATTTCCTAGGGTCAAAATTATAAATGATTTTTTTTTTATTATAACGAATCATTTAATATAATATGTGAAAATTAATTTAATCAAATAGAGAGTATTTGGATACCTGACTATAAAATTTAATTGTCATTTAATAATACACGTATTGAGAATTAAAAAATTATTAAATATTTGAATACATATTAATTGCCGATTCGTCTGTTTCAAATTGATAAAATTTAAAATTAGATAAAAATTACGATTATTGATTAAGGTTTTTACGATTGAAAAAAATATTTTTATCTTAAATTGATAATTATTAATCGTCCATTTAAATATTCTGTAAATAAATTTAATACTATACATGAAAATTAGAGTAAAGACTAAATAAGAAAAAGGGACATTGTTGCACCTTAATTAATGGAATAATTAAGCATATTGGTGCTAATAAAAAAATAAAATACAATAAATTTGTAAGTTGCAACTAAAAGGTAAAGACAATTCCAATGAGTTGTAATATTAATAGCTTAATTGTTGGAAGGCTGTGTTTGACAGATAGGAAAGATAGCGAAATTTCTGATATTATATGTACGCTTCTACTTATTCAATTTATAGTTTTATCGTTAGATCAAACAGTTATTTATTCTTTGGTGTTCCAATTCAAATAAATTATTAGTATTATAAGTTATTTTTGGTTTTCTGTCAAATGATTTATAACATATAGTCTGTTCTAATTTCTATACAACCTTGATTTACGTGAAAAATGGTCCAATGTTAGAGTTCGAAATTTTCTATGTTCCTTTTTTTTTTTCACTTTTCTATTATACATTTTTTAAGAATATATAATTATTAAAAAATAAAAATAATTATTTAATTATTGCATTGTACAATTGAAAATTTAAGAGCATAATTTTAAGTGTTAAAATTTTTAATGAATTGCAAAATTATTTAATAGTCCAATAACTTATTTTATTTAATGTATTCTAAATTCAAAAAATTTAAGTAAATATTAACTTAATAATGGACTTTATGTATTATTAAATAATTTAAAATTTAAAATTTTAATATTAAGTATTACTTTTATTGTTTTAAATTAAACTATTAGTAACATTTTATTTTATTTTATTTTAAATTAAACTAATTAACGGTAACATTTTATTTTAAATTAGAAATAGTTAGAATGAATCCTACCCATTAATTAACAATTGAAGCTTTAGCCCCACTATAACGTTTGAAAATCAATTTTCCCTAAATTAAAAAATTAAAGTTAAGAATTTCATTAATTTAATTAATGTCGGATGCCTTATTAATCAAAACAAAAACTATAATTTATATAACTAGTCAAGTGCCAAACTCTATAAACTGTCATGCTATATGAACACCTAAAGATTGAATAAATTCGAGTGTATTAAGCAGCCATTAAAACTGCTTAAGATTAAAATTAAGTCATTTGAAGAAAAAATCTCTCAATTACTGAATTATTTCGATCATCTATATAATATAAAAAAGATAAACTAACTTATATAGTGTCAGCTAAACACACAAGACTAATAGATATAATTAAAAAATATTCTTACTAATTATACAACAAATATAATCAAATTAAGAATATTTAATTAATTTATCTCCTATTATAAGTTCTAATAAAGATATTGAACCAATTAATAAAAAAAAAATTCATGAGTTTATTTTTATTATGAGGGGGCTATTTTTATTACCAAGAGGCTTCTTCTTTTGTTTTGGGGAAACTATTTTTTATTGTTAGGACTCATTTGAAAATATATATATATATACATACACGTGAAATTTTTTGAGTTTGGGAGGTTAGGGAGCTCTGCACCAATGTAAGTGGTCTCATCCCATGTAACTAATCCTTAATTTCCTGGTAAGATGAAATTACCTTAAAAGTGAATATAAAATTAATATTAAAAAATATATATATTTTTTTTCATTTTACATGAGTTTATTTTCTCATCTTCCATTGCATGTATTGGTATAGTCTTGCAAGTTACAACAATACCATTGAGTTTCCCTGGCACAAAATGAAAAAGGCAAGGGCTTTTGGGTCAATATACTAAATATTCTTTTGGAAATACATCCAATCAGAAGTAGCTTTTTTTTTTTTTTTTTTTTTTAAAGGTAATCAGAAGCAGATTAAGATACCAATGATTGGTTAGATTTTCTTTGCTATACCAATGATTGGTTAGATTTTCTTTGCATTATATTAAATAAAATAATAATATAACCTAACATTTTCTGACTTACTATAAATTTATAATTACCCTTGTCCATGCTAATTAGTAATTTAAATATGATAATATGATTAACATAAACTAAGCTTCTCTTAAGCCACCTCTGACCTATATCGTCAATTATAATATATTTGTTTAAATAATCATTAATGTCCGTACTATATAATAATAATAATAAATAGTCAAATAATTATTTACATATATAATTATTTTTTATATATAGAATTTTTCTCAAAGTGGTTAGCCTGTGATATGTGACCAGCAAGGAGTGCAATGTGCATCGATGCTAATTATGTAGTATAGTGAATATATTTAATCAAGTATATTCCTAGCATTAAACTTTGTCTTCTGCTGACAAATATGGCCAAAATATTAGCTTAATTTATTTTTAATCAGATTATATTAAAGTTTCAACTCGTAATTTCACAATTATATAAACTAATTAAGTAGGTAAATTGAAGTTTTGAGCACCAGACATTGGTTGCACCTTATACACAAACTTGTTTTAAAATAATTTTTTTAAGGTCTAATGTCCAAAATAAAAAATAAAAAAATTCCAAAACTTCAATACTTTTTAATTTTGACCTTATATTCTATCAATTATATCATTAACTTAGTGGGTATATTGATATTAATTATAATAATTTCTTCTGTTAACTCATCATTTGGGCATGCATCAAATGTTACATACTGGCAAAAGAAGATTATGGAATGTTTGAATCTAACGATTAATAATTATCGATTTAAAATAAAAAAATTTTTTCAGTAGGGATTTATTTCAATTAGCAATAATAATTCATATTTGCTATCAAATTTTATCGATTTAAAAGAGAATAATCAATAAATAATTTTTAAAAATTGGATACCTAAACATTTAAATAATTTCTTACTTATCAACGTGTACACTTTCAGATAATAATTAAATTTTGTAATTAAATATTCAAATACCCTTATATATTGATATCAATACTCCAAAATTAGTAATATAATGAAAAATAATTTTTAAAAAAAAAAGCTAAAAATTCACATAAATATTAAACTATTAGATTTTTTTTTTAATTATATGTATTTTCATCTTCATCTTATGATTGATAGGATTAAATTCTATTTCGGGACCCATCTTACGATTGATAGGACTAAATCCTGTTTCGATGTTCGTAACTGTTCCTCCTAATATATGAATTGATCCTAAAATTTCATCATAGGATATAAGTGTAGCCACTTGGACCACATATCATTGATAAATTTTCTTTATTTTAGGTAATTGGCCTAATATTTTGATTTCTAACCTTGACGGTAGCTTACAGGTTTCTTTAGGAAAATTCTTGTTTCTTGCAAGAGTAGCTAGCACATTAAACAAAATATAAAGGTTGAAAAAACAAATAAATAAGTGTGAAAATAGAATAAAGTTTGAACATAATTTTATTTTCCTTGATCAAAATCAATATTATTATACATAAATTTTCAAAAGCTATAAAAGCTACTACCATTTGAAGTGTTTATGTATGGTTTTTCAATTCCATGGGCACTAATGCTTGTTCTATCAATGCAACTATGAACTTAATTTCAAATGTAATTTATATGTATATATAAATTACAAAAGACCTTGTTTGGCAATCTAAATTAAACATCAGCAACAGAATCTCCATTTGTCCCCTCTCAAATGTATGCAGTTTTCCTATGATCTCTGATTCTTGGAAAAGAATCGAAGAATTATATAGAAAAAGATCCTGTAAAGAACAGCCCAACCCAACATAATAAGAACCTTCTCCCATTTCTTGGATTCTTGAGTACTAATATTGAGAGATTTCAAGATAGTAGTCCCAAGTACAGGGTCCCCAGAATCAGAATGCCCAAAAAGATCTGTTGTCTGGTACTGATTCATCAAAAGCCCTTCATAAGGATAAGTCATAGTAGAAATCTTGTTCATCCATTTCCAATAACTGGGTATATCATGACTATTCAAGAAATAGCCACAGAAGAGGAAAAACAAAGCAGTGAAGGCAATAACAGCAGCGTAACCCAGAATGAAATTAGGCACAATAGAGCTAATAAACACCACAAATGAGTTTGTAGAAAGAAGAGAAACATAGAGAACAATCAAGAAATAGTAGAAAGGTCCTCTAAGCTTTAAAGCTTTCCAAACAATTGCTGCATAAACACCAGATTGGAGTAAAAGAAAGGGAAGATAAGTAATTAGGCCAGCAATTGTATAAGAAGAAGCTCTATAAGCATTGTGAGAAGTTTCGCGGACAAATATGAAACGTTCTTGGATAAATGCAGGAACAGCATCATTGGAAGAGAAGAAAAAGAGGCAAACTGTGAAAATAAAAAAACTAAGGCGATTAGTTATGCCTTGGGAGTTATCTTTTGGGTTCATGAACATTGTTGCCATCATAAAACCCATAACTGTTAAGACCATAAGTCTTGAAAGGAAAAGTTCAGGGGTTCTTCTGATGTTTTTGAAATTTCTGCGCATAAGAATCCATGTTTCTGAGAAAAAAGAATTGGCAAATTTTGGACCACGATTAATTGCTATGTTGTTTGGAGCAATGTTTGGGGTTAAGTAGTCATTTTCATTGACTGTGTAGTCACTGCTGTGAGGTGTTGGTGTGCTTGGCAGAATCTCACTCGAGGATGTGTAGTATCCAGGAGACGAACTGTGTGAAAAAACCATCCATTCAATACATAGGAAGGATAGAAAAAAAATCATTTATCATATGTTATAATACTATTGAAAATACTAACTTTAAGGCTACATTTAATAGTTGGTAATGGAATATAATTTGTAGAAATGCATTTCATTACAGATTATTTGATTATAATAAATATATATTTTTTATGATCAGGGGCGGACCTATTGATGGGTCAGAAGGGCCTGACCCCAAACCCAACTGATCCAACAATAATATAGATATTAAATATTAAAGAAAAAATATAAAAGGCTCTGATTCTTCAGACTAGTTGGTCCTGACCCCCTAGTCCTCCTTGTTTGGGCCTCCCAAATAAGGAGAGCCGGCTCCCCCCTTGTTTATGATCACGATCACAATAGAATTTAGGAATACATGCACGAGAACAAGCAAATTAAACAGGCCATGCAATGAGAGAAAGTTTAAATAACATAAAAATAAATTATTTTACCTCATTGGACTTTGCATTTTCCTATCATTCCTTTGGCGAGAAGGTGTAAATCGAAGCGTTTGCACAACTCCAACATGATTCCCACTCCATGAAGGACTTCTCAAACTATGATCAAACTCATTAGTCTCATCTATACTCGTTTCTAAAGGCAGCCGTTTCCCATCCTTTCCCCTTTTACCTGATCCACCTTCCTTTTGTCCCCGGTTTTTACCAGACAGCGGTGGAAGAGGTGTTGGTACAACGGTGGTGGATACCGACATTTCCTCATCGGATAACTTGGGCGGTTTCATTCCAGTAAGTGCAAATTCAGCTAAAGCCTCAACGCCATGTTCAGATTGATCATATTCTTGTATGACATCAATCAAATACTCTATTGAATTTTCACCTATGGGGACTTTCCGCCCCATTCGGCTGAGATGAAGAGAAACGTCTTTGGGGGAGCCTTGAAACATGAGTTGGCCACGAGCTAAGATAATAAGATGATCAAGAAGCAATTGAATTCTGGAGGAAGGTTGATGAATGGTGAGGATCACGGTGCTGCCAGATCTGGCGATGTGGTGAACTTTTTCAATTACACTATGAGCACTGGTTGAATCTAGACCTGAAGTTGGCTCATCAAGGAAGAGTAAAGATGGTCCATGGATTATGTCTACACCTATTGATACCCTACGACGCTCTCCACCTGATACTCCTCTTGTTCCTTCATCTCCTATGTATGTGTTCCGGGATGACTGCAATCAAATTTGAGTTTTTTATGATCATCAAATGACCAATGGCAGATATCTTTACTCATTTACACACTTAACAATTTAAGAATTTTAAGGGACTTACAGATAAACCAAGCTGTTCAATGAGATTCTCCACCCGTTGTTTCTTGTCAGTTCTGGAAATGGAACCCAACCGAAAATCAGCAGCAAACATCAAAGTTTCATAAACAGTAAGCATGGGAAATAACCTATCATCCTGCATTATATAAGCTGAGCTTCTTTTCATCAAACTTGGATTCATTTCTGTTCCATCAAATGAAACTCTACCCTTCAGACTCCCACTGGCGATCCTCCCTGCCAATCCATCCAAGAAAGTAGATTTTCCGGCACCACTAGGCCCCATCACAGCGGTGATACAACCTTTTGGTGCATACCCAGTAATTGTATGCAATAAATCAACTCCTTGACTTAGCCATTTCTCTTCAACTTTTTTCTTCTTAATCACTGTATAAGTAAGATTAGAGAATTCAAGACCTCCTGTGAAACTCACTGGCTTTCCTATGTCAATTACTGTTTCAAGATAGTGGTGACTCTCATTTCCGGGTGCCATAGCAATGAAAATTTAAGAAAAGAAATTATATTTTTATTAGAGAAATTGTAATAATTTTTAGTTCTAAAGCATTAGTTTCCCAAGTTATCGGGACTGGGTGAGAGCAGAAGAGAGAGTTAAAAAAGAAGAGGAGATTTAGGAAACAAGTTAATTAATTATACAGCTAATTTAAGACCAATTAAGAAGCAGAATTGAGGAGATGGAAACAAAGTTTATATGTGGCTAGCTGTCTTCTTTGAAAAATCCGTTTTTAGTTGTTTGGATTGAAAAGAAGAAAGTGCCTTCTTGTTTTCTTCATCCTCTCTATTTTTTTAACTTTACTCATCTGCAATTTGGCATTACCCATTCCATTTTTGTCTATACCCATTCCTTTAGATCACTAAATGCCTTAATTATGGTTGTTTCCAATTCATTCATGCAAATATTTTAGGTTTTTAACAAGAGTACATCATATCATATAATAAATTAATTAATTATGAATCCTAAAATAAAATATTATATTGACATATCTAAATATTATTTATGATTTATAATTTAAGGCCATAAATTAAATTCACTCAAAAAATTTATAATTTTAAATAATTAAATATTAAAATAATCATTAGGGTAATTTTAGTTTTTTATAAATCGTAATTAATAAAAAAAAATACATACTAACACACACAAAATAATAACTGTTATTATATAAATGTTTTAAATATAGACACACAATAATATTAATTAATTAATTATAAGATTTATTATATTTCTATTTTTTTCCATTTAATTTTTTTATTCACTCATTTTTTACAGTTATATTTTAAAAATATTTTCTAGCACAGATTAAAGAATATATATGAAAGTAAATAATATAAAAACTCAACTCAACTTAAACATAATGCCAAAATTAATTGAGATTGATTATATTGATTTTTTATTTTCACCCTAAACTATTTTAAATTTAAATTTTATTTTTAATATATGAATGAAAATTTGTGATATTTCTTAAAAAAAAAAAAAATTATATTTCTCTCCTTATAAATCCAAACACAGTAGTGTGAGTAATGAATCATTCCACCAACATTTTTTTTATAATATGTAATCCTAAACTTATATATACCAACCATGAGCAACATATAAGTAGAGGGTGAAAAGGCATATTCCAGCCATATAAGACATAGTTAAACACAAGGTTAATTAATCCAGTGTAAGTTTTAGAAAATAAGGAATGCTTAATTTTATTGGTTATTGAATTAATTTTCAATTAATTTATAATTTTATATGTTTACTTTTCTGTTATGATGATGAAGTAATTAAAATTAAGTTGTCAATCTCAATGTAGCTTTGTGAGTGATTTATGAAGCTGCATGATCATCCATTAGTCTTAACTTTTTCTTACAAAAGGCTGTAAAGCCTCTAATAATTCAAAAATTAATTAAAAATCTACTGATTAGAATGATTTCTTTTTTTTTTTTTTTGGTTCTGGGAACTTGTCTTGTTGCACAGCTTGCATTACTATGTTGTGTTCTCTTCTTTATATTTTTTTATAAGCAAGATGACTTTATTAAATAAAAAATTACATAAAATATATGGACTAAGTCAAGAAATTAATCAAAAATTATTATTATGTAAAAAAAAATTTAAGTTTGAGTAAATTAAATGAAAATTTTTTTATAAGCTAATTTTATTTATTTTTTAATAAAAAATCCTAAGTATAAGAAGCTACTTCACAAACAGAAAAAAAAGATTTCTAAAAGCAAAACTAGGACCTTGAGAGGCTAGAGGCCTTAAGACAGGACACCAAAACGAAAAAGCCAAGGCCAGTTGTACTGAGCCGAACCAACTCAGCTTCAAACAAATAGAACCAAGAAACCTAATTCAGAACACATCTTCTTTTGGAGAAGAAAATTTGTAGGATTGTTTTGGTTGTTATGAATAGGAATAGTAACAGAAGCCAAATCTAAATTGCCGCTTGAATTTTAGTTTCTAAGTTTCACGTTAATCCTTCCATCAAAAAATCAATTAATAAAAAGTTTTTGAGTTTTATTTTCGTCAGTATTTTAATTTTTTTTATAAAAAGTCTGTTAAAAATATATTAAAATTAAAATAACCCTCAATTTATTCTAATTTTTCTAACTTCACCGTACCCACAAAGCAAACTCTACACCAGAGCCATAAAACAAAAATTACCCACCAAAATCAAGAACCAAATATTACAAGAAAAACAAGAATCAAGTATCAAGAAAATCAACCAACTTATCCTTTTCAATTCATTGCTAATTTTGGTCCCACCAAAAACCCAACTAGTTTTCTAATGTGGAGAAAATCAGTTTTAAATCTCCATATCGTTTATATAGATATAAATTCAAACTGTCAAAATAATTTTATTTTATCAGAAAATAATATATTCTAATTTTTTATCTGAAATAAATACAAAATCCATAATATATAAATAAATATTTAATTTTAGAATTCTACATAACACTCATCTTTTTAAACTAGAATGAATCTAGTTCAATTCTAAAATTCTTTATCTATGATTATAATGAGCTATTTTTAGATTTAAATTTTATTTTTCATTTTTATAATTTTATTTTTCAATTTTTCCTTCCACCAGTTGTATGTAAATATGAATTTCAGTTATTTAGAGAGAGATTTTAATTAATAAAATTTTAGAAACACTAAACCCTTTATGTTTTCTTTGAACATCATTTTTAATTTCAAGTTTCTCAATAATGGCAGCCAAAACTAAAAAAGCAATTGAAATCGACCTGGTCGTTAAATTTTCTAAATTTAACATACATAATTTAGGATCGATAAAATTAGAGAAATAATAATATTTAATTTTTCGTACCTTTATCAGTAGCCATTACAGATGAAGAAGAAGTCATGGTCTCCAGCAATTAAAAAGATTTCTCACTCTTATTTTATTTTTTTTTTCTGTTTTAGTTTTAGATGGAAATAACGTAAAACTCTTTTCAGAGAGAGTGGAGGACTTGTAGTTTTTTTTTTTTATCGTATTTAAAAAAAAAAACAATCACTCTAATTATATCCATCAAGTAATAGAGTGGTTCCTAAAAATAAGGGATGTGAGATCATGGGTTGATAACTTCCTATTTTAAATGAGTCATTTTAACGTTAATAAAATATTTTACATTCTCCCACTTGGCTCGATTAAAATCTTTGTAATGAAAGTTAATTCCTTATATCCCATTGTAATACCAAAATATAAAAGTTACTCGGTATAAGTTATGACAGTCATGCTCTAATTTATAAAACAATCCCTTTCATATACTACAATACCTACAACTTAATATATTATGCTATTTAATGAATCATTACATTTCATTATGGTCCATAATAATGACTTGTTAAGTCTTTTCTTATTACTCATTAAATAATAATGTATGTACAACATCATAGAACAAGAAAAATATAATAGTATCAGAAACATAGTATTGAGCTCAAAGTGTCATTGTAAAACATCATTACAATCAAGACCCATCCTAAGAACATGTTTCTTAAATAGTTTGGGCTATAAACCCTTTGTTAGTGGGTTAGCAATCATAAGGTCAGTACTAATATGCTGAATGGACACTGTTTGTTTTTGTACCTCCTCCTTAACGGCAAAATACTTTAATTCCATATGTTTAGCACCTCTAGAGTATTTGTTGTTCTTGGAGAAGAATACTGCGGTGGAATTATCACAACAAATTTTCAGCGGCTTGGTCATGGTATCGACAACCCCAAGTCTTGAAATAAAGTTCTGCATCCATAATGCATGAACTATAGCTTCAAAACAAGCGACAAATTCTGCTTCCATTGTAGATGAAGCAATAACAGTATGTTTTGCACTTTTTTATGAGACTGCTCCTTCAGCTAATAGAAACAGATAACCAAAAGTGAACTTTCTGCTGTCAAGACATCCAGCAAAGTCTGAATCCGTGTATCCAATTACATCTAGTTGATTGGATCTTTTATATGTGAGCATGTAATTCTTTCGTTCCTTGCAGGTACCTCAAAACTTTCTTTGTAGCCTTCTAATGATCAATTCCAGGATTACTTTGATACCTACCTAACATTCCGACCGCAAAACTTATATCCGGTCTAGTACAGATCTGTAGGTACATTAAACTACTAATAACAGAGGCATAAGGAATTGATTTCATTTCTTTCCGTTCCAATTCATTCCTTGGACACTGCATAAGACTAAATTTATCAACTTTCTGAATGGGAACAACTCCGGGTGAACATTTACTCATATTAAATTTCTCGAGAATTTTGTTGATATATCATTTCTGAGACAAGCCTATCATTCCTTCTGATTTTTTCCGAAATATTTCTATTCCAATTACATATGAAGCTTCTCCTATATCTTTCATCTTAAAATTCTCAAAGAGAAAATCTTTAGTCTCACGCATTATGCTTAAATCATTTGCTGCAAGAAAAATATCATCAACGTATAAGACCAAAAATATGAACTTACTCCCACTGATCTTTTGATATATACAACGATCTACAATATTTTCTTTAAAACCAAAAGACGTAATAATGGTATTGAACTTAATATACCATTGTCGTGAAGCTTGTTTCAGTTCATATATTGATTTCTTTAGTTTACACACCATTTGACCTTTGCTTCCTATGGCAAAACCCTCAGGTTGATCCATATAAATTTCTTCCTCTAGATTTCTATTTAGAAAGGCAGTTTTCACATCCATTTGGTGTAACTTTAAATCATATTGAGTCACCAATGCCATAATTATTCTTAACGAATCCTTCTTAGATACAAGAGAGAATGTCTCTGTATAATCAATACCATCTTTCTGAGTATAACCCTTGGCAACAAGTCTGGCTTTAAATCGTTCTATCTTGCCTTTTGAGTCGCGTTTGGTCTTAAAGACCCATTTATAACCAACTCTTTTACATCCTTCGGGTAATTCAATGAGATCCCAAACTTTATTTTGTTCCATGGATTTTAACTTTTCCTTCATAGCATTGATCCATTTATTGGATTCTAAACTTTCTATGGCTTGTGAAAAAGTAACTAGATCTTTATCAATTCCAAGATCATAGTCTGACTCTTGCAAATAAATCACATAGTCATCCGAAATAGCTAATCTCCTTTCTCTTTGAGATATTCTTAATGTTATCCCTTGTGATTCATTTGTATTTGATATTTCTTCATTAGGTCGAATATCTGATCCTTGATCATTATAGGATCTGATATCATACTGTAGAGGTATATTATTAGCCAAATATTGACCAACATTATTGTCTCATTCGACAAGGTTTGGTCTAACATTAATGTCAATTGTGGATTTTGGATCAGGAATAGATAAAGGAAGATTCACCCTTATCTCGTTTATGTCCACAACTTGACGTTCTACACTCCCACTGACTTCATCATTTTCAAGGAATTTAGCATTACCAGTTTCAACTATTCTCGAACTATGGTTTGGATAATAAAATCTGTACCCTTTGGATTTCTTAGGATAGCTAATAAAATATTCACTTACAGTTCGAGAATCCAACTTTTTCTCTTGTGGATTATACACTTTTGCTTCCGCAGAGAAACCCCAAACATAAAGGTGCCTTAAACTTGATTTCCTTCTCGTCCACAATTCAAAAGGTGTCTTTTGAACCGCTTTGGTTGGAACTCTATTTAATATATAAGCTGTAGTTTTTAATGCATGCATCCACAAGAATTTAGGTAAGGAGCAGTTACTCATCATGCTCCTAACCATATCCATTAAAGTCCGATTCCGCCTTTCTGCCACACCATTTTGTTGAGGTGTACCTGGCATAGTATACTATGCACATATACCACGCTTTTCGAGGACTTTAGCAAATGGACCAGGACATTGTCCCAATTCATCATATTTTCCATAGTATTCACTACCTCTATCAGATCTTATGATTTTTACCTTTCTATCTAGTTGTCTCTCAACCTCATTTAGGAATATTTCCAAAACATCTACTAATTGAGACTTTTAATTTAGTAGATAGATATATCCATAACATGAATAATCATCAATAAAGGTCATGAAATACTTTTCTCCACTTAAAGATGGAACATCAAAAGGTCCACATACATCAGTGTGTATAATTTCAAGAAGCTGTGTGCTTTTTGTGGCTCCTTTCTTAGTATGTTTGGTTTGCTTTCCCTTTATACAACCCAAGCAAGTTCCAAAATTAGTAAAATCTAGATTTTTCAAAATCTCATTCTTTACCAATCTTTCTATTCTTTTTTTGGATATATGACTCAAATGTTTATACCACAAATAAGCAGAATTTTCATTAAACATGCTTCGTTTTGAACCAATAATATTATGTGTAACATGCAAAGATTCAGCAAAAACATCATTAAGTTTTATTCTATATAAACCATCAATAAGAAAACCCGATCCATAAAAGATAAAGTCTTTATATAAAGAAAAACATCCTAAACCATAATTAATACAAAAACCACATTTGTCCAACTTTCCTAAAGAAATGAGATTTCTAGAAATTGAAGGTACATAGAAAGTATCATAAAGGTCTAACTGGTATCCAGTGTCTAAGACCAGTCTGTAAGTTCCTATGCCTTTAACTGGAACCTTCATGCGGTTCCCCATAAATAGAAAATCACTTCTTGGGTTTATGGTTCGGATTGTAAGAAATCCCTGCATAGTATTTGTAACATGAGTTGAAGCACAAGAATCTAGCCACCAAGTATTATTTGGAACTTCACTTAAATTTGATTCATAACATACAAAAGTATTAATAATACATTTCTTTTCGAACCAAGCTCTTCGTTTATGACAATTTTTCTGATAGTGTCCCGTTTTCTTACAAAAATGATACTTATCTGTCATTTGTTCCTTCTTTTCAGTCTGAGAATCATTAGCAGGCCATTTCTTTTTCTTGAACCTTCTAGCTTTGTTTCATTTGGCAGCTCCTTTTTCTATTAGGTTAACAGAGTGACTCTTTTTACTCTTAAGCCTTGCTTCCTCTTGTACAAGCCTACTGGCCAATTCATTAACATTCCACTTATCCTTTATAGTGTTGTAATTAATCTGAAATGGCCCATATTCAGGAGGCAAGGAGTTCAGAACAAACTGAACCAAAAATGAGTCATTTACTACCAAACCTAATGCTTTAAGCCTTGCAGCAATGTTCGTCATCT
>CANXYC010165127.1:0-11614 GCA_948193065.1 Aleurites moluccanus | reverse complement strand
TCATTAAGGCAAAAATCCAATAAGGTGAGCCTATGATAGCTAAAATGCTCCCGAACGATCCAACCGTCCGATTTTCCATCATTTAATCCAATGGCTAGATTTAATCAAGCCTAATCTAATATAATAGAACCACATACACATAATTATCCCATAATCATGGAAAAATTACAGAAATGTCCTCCCCATTCACCGAAATCACTAAAACACCCCCGATCGAGCCGATTTTGCCGAAATTGCCTCCAACCGGGTACATTTTCCATAAAATTCCCAAATAAATTATTTAAGACCATTTACATTCACTTTTATTCTTTCCTTTACTCAAATATACTGAAAAATTTATAAATCCTCGAAAAAATGCAAAATTACAATTTAGTCCTCCAATTACCAAAATTTCCAAACTTACCCGTTTGGGTCCTAACTGACTTTAAACCAACTCTAGGCCTAAAAATTAGGTCATATAACATGCATATATATTTATTCCATGCATTCACATATAATATTAACACATCATAAAGAAAGGAAAATAATTTCCCTAAAGGTCCCTATTAGGGTTTAGGCTAAGGTGTTACAATGTGATTGACATATGATATATGAGTTTCATGTCCCATCATCTATTTTATCTATATGACATTAGCTTATTTGACTTGTTCATTGATTCTACAGTCTTTTACTATATTCTGATTCCTTATTATATTATCAGAGTACAAATTAATATTTATTGATTATCTGCCTATTGCTTATGGATATCCTAGCCATTTCTTTTGGTCGATGCATATTAGATTCACTGAGTATTTTTATACTCACCCCCTTCATTTGTTTCCCCTTTCCAAGCAGAGTAGGAGGCATAATCCTATCTGTTGGTTTCTCTGTGGATTTCCTGTACCTCTAGAGACAATGTAATTATTTTGGCACTGTATTTTGTATGTATATTTAAGTTTCTCCATGGGTTGTATAAATGGCATAGTTAGACTGTGATTATGTATGTATGGTATAATATGAAGTTTAATTAATGTTATGACATGAGATGATGGTAATTACAACCAATTACAAAATGAATTACAGACAGATTACAGAATGCCAGAATGAAAATTAATTAAGTAATTGATTTAAGTATGAGATAGTATATGATAATTATATGTGATACTAGATTTCACTAGTGCCGGTCTCCTTTGTTATGTCCTGTATCCTAGGGTCGTTATGTTCCGAAATCGAGACATGACAGCTCTATAGGTAGTGCCTTTTATCATATGACCTTTTCATATTGTTGAATGCTTTATAACCTTTGGTGCATGGTCTATGTGCCATTCCATTTCCATATGCTTCATATGCATAGGCTTTGTTTGTACATAGATCATTTTTGTTTTATCATTCTTCATTAAAAAAATTTGCATAGAAAAAGTAGAAAAACATATTTTTGGTACCCTTTTTCCTTTAGGTCCACGAAGGTTAGCATTAAGAGCAATTAAATTAATATAACCTAGATGCAATTTTTTAACAGGGCATTTATATTTCATGTAACCAACTTTACCACAATAATAACTCCTCATATTATGACGAACATCATTTCTTGGTCTAAATAAAGGTCTGGGCTTATGTTGTGGTCTTGGTCTAATGTATGCAAATGAAGGTCTTCTTTAACTCCATGCCTTAGGCATGTCATTTTTAGGTCTCATGACCTTATGTGGAGGCATATGTGGCAAATGTGAAGTGGAGCTAGATGCCTTAATAAAAGTGATTTTAGAGAGGGATGACTTACCACCTTCACTATATCCAAAGCCAAACTTATTAGTTAGACACCTTTGATATTTAAGATTCTCATCTAACTTATCTTTGCCTTTGCAAAGCTTGGATATAGACTCATTATGAGTAGCTAATTTATCCTTTAAATTTTCATTATAAATATCATCAAGACTTTGAGTCTTTTGAAGGATAATATTTTCTAACTCACTTTTGGAGGCATTTAAAGTAGTTATCTCATCAATATAGCCATCACATGCATTCTAAACATCATTTGTCATTGTTTTTAAATTATCATATTTACTTTGTAATTTATGTTACTTTGAAAGTAATGATTCCAACATATGCATAACATCATCATTATTAGTGAAGTTAAAATTACCTACCTCACTAGAAAAAGTGTTCTCATCAAAAGCCATTAATCAAAGATTGATCTCCTCATCCTTGCTTTCTTTCTCATCATCATCCGATTCACTTGAATCATCCCAAGTGGCTACCAAAGCTTTGTTCTTATAATTCTTCTTATTTTTTTATCCTTGGACAATCATATTTAATGTGACCATACTTGTCACATTCAAAGTACTTCACTTGATTGCTTTTATGTTTTTGCTTCTCATATGGCTTGTTGCTTCTAAGGATTAAATTCCTTATTTTTAGTGTGAGTATAGCTAAATCTCCATCATCTTTCTCCTCATCACTTTCACTTGTAGATATCTCCTTTGAATCAATGAAAGCCAACTTCATGTTTTTTTCTTCAACTTTTCCTTGAGATAAGGTGATCTCATAAGTAATTTACCCATCAAATTATCGGTTAGAAGAACACTTAAGTCATTGCCCTCTTTAATGGAAGTGACTCTAGCTTCCCAATCCTTCTTAGGGAGAACTCTAAGGATTTTGCAATTTATATCCTCAAGAGAGAAAGTCTTCCCTAGCATTCTCATATGATTAACAATCACCATGAGGTGATTGTACATTTCAGATACACTTTCATTGTGTTGCATTTGGAATAACTCATATTCATTTGTAAGAATTTAGATTTTCTTACCTTTTACTTGATTTATGCCTTCATGAGTGTTTTCCAATGTATCCAAATTTTCTTGGATGAAATACAATGGGAGATCTTTTTATATTCTTCTCTACTCAATGCATAATAGAGAGTGTGCATTGCTTTTCAGTTTCTCCCATTTGCCTTATTTTCGGCAACCGTCCATTCGCTTTTAGGCTTCATGATCACAATCCCATCTAAGATTTTTGTAGGAACCACATGCCCTTCTTCAACCACATCCTACAAATTAATGACATCACTATCCGTGAATATTTTCATATGATTTTTCTAATATGGATAGTCGGTGTCATCAAAATAGGGTGGTCTAATGGTTGAACCTCCTTCAATGATATCTGATCTTCTAGTTGCCATGATATTTGTTCAAAGATGGTTAAATCTTTGAAAAATATGGAAACAAACATTTCATACCAATTAAAAGTCCCTTTGGCAACCAAGAGGGGGGTGAATTGGTTAGAATGACAAATTAAAAATTAATAGGATGAAGGAAGGAAGAGAAAAATCAAACACAAGAATTTTATAGTGATTCGGCCAATACTTGCCTACGTTCGCTTCTCAAGATCACACTTGAGTATTTTACTTGATCCTTTTATGGGTGCAAGATCAAACCTAAGTGTTTAGGCTCACGCTCATACCTCACAAAGTGTTTTCAAAGGCCTATACTTCAAACTTTCACAATTGTTTTATCAAAGGCTCACACTCAAACCTATATAAGTATTTTACTAAGGCTTATACTCAAACCCTTAAGAATTACAAAGATGAGAAGAAGTAAATTCTCCTTTAACATTTTCCCAACTCTCAAACAATCAATGAGTCTTAACCAACTCAAAGATTTACAACTAATAGCTCATAAAAATGGTTTTACAATAAATAAGATTTTCAAGCCATAAATATGAATGATTTGGTGCAATAGCTCAATAATAAGTTCTTAATTGTTATTGTCTTATTCTTAAGCTTCCCACCAACTCATATTTATAGCCTTGGATAAAATATAGTCGTTGTGCCTCTTAAATGCCTTTTTACAGCTTTTCCAACTGCTAGTTTTTATATCTGATTTTCCAAAGTAACGGGCATTACATGCTTAGTAGCGGGGGCTACACTTTCAAACTTAGGCTACTGGATCTTTTGGATTGAATGTAGCAGCTATGAATAACAGGTAGTGGCTGCTACTTACTTGATAGCGGGCGCTACTCTTTTGTTCATTTTGACCACTGAGCTTCTGGACCTTTTGGATTTGAATTTTATGGTCGTGAATACTGTGTAGCGGTTGCAACTTACTTAGTAGCTGGCACTACTTGATTAGTAGCGGCTGCTACTTTCCTTCAACCTGCAACTTGAATTCTAATTTGTAGCATTTCTCAAATATGCTCCGCCTTAGCATATACACTTTATCAAATTTTGTTAAGCCTATGAATAATCATTAGTCATGATTTCTCATGCCTTGATAAACTTAAACATTTTTTTTAGCATAATTAACACATTGATATGTTTTGTTATCATCAAAATCAACATCAAACCCAAGGGTTCCAACAAAACCCATTGTCCTAGTTACCTAAACAGTGAAACCGATCCACTAAACACCTTCCTCACTTACTGTCTTGTCAACTTGAAAATTCTTACATAAACAATGAAACCAATCCACTGTCCAACTACTAAACTGACCTGTCAAATCCAAACGGTGATCCTGATGCACTAAATAGAAAGCCATATCGAACCTATGCTCAAATTAATCCTTAGATTCAACTTACCAAAATTGTGAATCTGACCCACTTGACTTGGAGGAATCTTTTTTTTTGAAAGTCGCTCATACCAAAACCCACACTTGCACTTAGTAGAACCTATATGTCACTGTGCATAGTTGACCTTCACCTTTTTCTACCAATAACACATAAACTGATCCTTTCCCTTTCCTTTCATGCAAGGTACCAATGGCTGAAGAGACTAACCCTGAAACTATGAACACCCTACTCACTACCCTCCTCAAAAGACAATAAGATATCTTAAGGGTTGCCTTAAAGTCCCAACAGAGCATGTTGGTTGAAACCTAAAATAAACAATGTCGGTCCATCATCCAGGAAGTCAAAGGGATGCTTGAACAAAACCCTGACACTCCTCCACCTCCTCAAAACCCTAACCCATCTACCTCGTCTCCTCTTGATATTGACTTGACTAATAATGGGAAGACCCTTAAAAATGTTTCTGTCCACTTCACCTCTCACACCATACTATTCTCTCCAAATCTTTTTCAGGGAGGAGAAGATCCGGATATGACTGAGGCCAAAAAGTTAATGGAAAAATTTGAGGTCATAGAAAGGACGCTCAAAAACTTTAAAAAGAATGATGACCTGATAGATGTGGATGCTCTTGCCCTATTCCAGAAAGTGAGGCTCCCATTTAAATTCTAAATGTCTAAAATAGATCGTTTTGAAGGCACTACTTGCCTAAAGACCCACTTGAAAATGTATGTAAGGGCAATGACCCCATTAGGGGTAGACAATCATCTTATTGTTCAATTATTCTAGCAATCCCTAATATGTGATGCTATCCGATGGTTTGTAGATCTAGACATGAATTTCAAAAAGACATGGGATGATATCTGCAATGTATTTGTTATGCAATACCACTACAACATGGAGTTGGATATCACCCGGAGGGATTTGGAAACCACCAAACAACATCAAAAGGAGTCTTTCTCCACTTTCTTGACCAGATGAAGAGTGAAAGCTGCTCAGATGGTGAACATGCCTAATGAGCAGGAGCAAATTGATATCATTGTCAAAAATCTTCTTCCTATTTACCAAACTCATCTTCAAACATAATTCTTACTCAACTTCAAGGCCCTTATTGTCACAGCTTCCAAAATAATGGATCTGACCCAAAATGGGCAAATCAAGGACAAATCCTCTAGTTCCAAGTATAGAAGCAACACCAACTACACCCCAAGCACCAACAGCTCCACTAATTAGAAAAGTGGAGAAATAACAACCATTTCTAACCATCGACCCCTGAAATTGGATGGGAGATCCTCTATTGACCTAGGCCTACTTTTGAGCATGATATATAAGAAGGCTTTGGAGTTAAACTTGATCATACATTTAGAGCTTATGACACCCCTATATCCTTTATCAAAATATTAGAATGAGAGTGAATATTATGAGTACCACCAAAGCACCAGTCACAAAACAGACACGTGTAAGGTTCTGAAGCACCAAATCCAAGATTTGGTAGATAGCAAAGATATTCTTCCCCCGAGGCCAAAACAAGGTTCAACGACCTAACCCCTCACCTCAGTAGCCAAGAATAGCACTAGCTTAGCTAACATAGTTTTTGGAGGAGTTCAAGATCAACTAATTTGACTTATCTGAGATTGAGTCCAAGTCTAATTTTGAGTCATAGTCTAAGTTCATCGAGACCTTTTTTTTTTCTTTAAGTCTGTAATCAACCATTCTAGTCCTTTATTGTTAGTCTTGTATGTAATTATGGATGATGGTTAATGAAACTTTAAGTTCTCAAATTTTGGTTGTTCCATATCTAATTCAATTCGAATGCAAAAAATAAAAATAAAAAAAAAATAAAACCCAAAAAACAAGGAGAAAGAAGAAAGAAAAGCTAGAGAAAAATAAAACAAATAGCCGAGTTGAAAACCTAAAAGAGTGGCTCGGTAAAAAAATTAGCTCAAATTTGGATTTCAAATTCAAATGGCACAATTCAAAAATTTAAATCCAAAAGGAAGAAAGTTTTTCTTGTCCAAGTACAAAGAGTTAAAACACAATAGTTATTGACATCGAATTTCAACACACCTTGAGCCTGAGCTTAAGCCGAGACCCGATGATGTGGCATCAGGAATCAAGATCACGAGACGAAGATTGTTAGTCAAAGTGATTACTTTTGCTTTTAGATCGAGGAAATTGCTAGCGTAGTCTTGCCAATTGATGATCTGGGTTTGTATTTTAATATAAAATATGTAAAAATATATTTCAAAATGAATTTGGGTTATTTTAGGCCATATTCAGTGGTTCGAACGCAAATCAGGCCCGCAGGCAGTCACTGACCCATTTGTGGCAAGCCATCAGGCCCGTGCAATTCCAAAGCCAATTTAACTTGTTTTCTTTGTTAAAATGATTTTAGAAACATTGTTAAAGGTTTTTGAAAAGTTTTGGCTCATTTCAGTGGATCAGATGCAAGAACAGGCGCGCAGGGTCGACGGGCCCGTTTAAGGCAAGCCGTTAGGTTGGTGCAACAACCATTGGCCTGTGGCTTCTTGCCACAACCATATGGCTGCTTATAGGGATGCATGGCCCAAGGAAGGGTAGCATGACCCTATCATGGGCTGCACGGCCCAGGGAAGGGCCATATGGCCCTTTCACAGGTCGGCAAGCTCTGGGCCCTTTCACACGTGCCATCGCTCGCCTCTGCCATCCCTGGTCTGATTTTTCTTTCAAATTTGGAGATTTCAAGGATTTTTTTGTACCAATTTAGCTTTTGAAAAGGTTCCTATTTGGTATTTTTATCAAAACGAAAGTTATGGGTTGAAAGCCAAAAAGGAAGCTTTAAGGGTTCTAGGTTAGTAAGTAACCCTAAAACTATTTCAGAAACTACGTTGTGGCTGTTTATGATGTTTTATTACTTAGAAAATCTGAATAAAATTAAAAAGGAGTCTTTTATTCTTGTTTTTTCCCATTCAAATGGTGGTAGAATCCTATAAATAGGCCTCCACCTTCACTAGTTTGAGGATCTGAATTTTGACACCTAAGCTCTTGGAAAAATAATTCTCTCTATCAAATATTAAACTGATTTTTTTATTAATCTTACTACAAAGAAACTAAGGATTTTTATTAATCAATTAATTAAGCTTATTTCAAGTATACAAAGTAATTTTTTTCTTAAGAATCGAAGGAACCAAATCTAGTTTTATTTCTTTTTATTTTAAACTCTTCTCAAGAACATATCAAGAACATTCTTGATAGTGTTCTTGATAAAAAGGAGTATATTTAATTGAATCATAGCTTGATTTAAAGTAAGAACTTGACAATAAGCAATCTTCTTCAAGCATCGACGTTCTTGACATTCGAAATCATTCATAAGACAAATGAAGCCTGATGGCGATTTGTCGAGCCTTGGTGTGTCCAGGTTTGAGTAATTTCTTGTTTTTTTATTTATTTTAGCAACCATGTGAATTCTTTGGCCATAATCACATAGATTAGTAATAATCCATGTGATCCTTCTTCTTTTCTTTGTAAAACCTTTTTTAATATGAAGTATGTTTGGATTAAGAATCTGTATTTACATGATATTTAACTAGCTTAATTGAAAATATAATCAATTTGAACTAAAAGGACTTAGAAAGAATGCTTAGTTCCCTTTTGTATGAAACTTACATTTTTCTTCAAAGCTACTGTTTTGTTATCTTTTCTTGTTCTAAAAATCATTTTGATTGAATTTAAAACACTTATAATTATTAGGGATAAGTTTTGGGTTATTTAGGATGAAAAAGTATAAAAAATCCCCCCCAAAATATACAAGAACGATTTGAAATTGGATAGGGAGTTAATGTCAGGTCCGAAGGGCCATATTGCCATTGGAAGGGCCACATGGCTCTTCCTTGTCCCATGCAGGACTGAGAAGGGCCACATGACCCTCGTAGTTTGATGGGGCATTTTCTTGTGCCATATGGCTCATTCTTGTCTTTCTTGTATTGTTTCTTGATTTTTATGTCCGTTTGATGCTTTTAATTGTATGTAAATATCTATATGCCATGAATGGATGTATGAAACCTAGGATGAATGTTTATATAATGATTTTTATTGATTTAGGAGCATGCTAGGCGAAAAAGTATTAAAGTTAAACATAGTTTTGCATGTTGATTGCTATAGTGCCTAGTTTAGATTTTAAACTTGAAAATTGGTATGTTTATTATTATGTGACAATATGGCATGATTAAAAGTATGGTTAAATGATTTTAAAATGAACATGATATCATGAATGAATAATTTGAGCATGCATTTTAAATGCATAAGGCATGATTGGCCAAATACAAACTTTGTTACCTTGCGATATAAAATGCTTTTTGTAGGTTAACATGCCATGTTTAGGTTAGTTGTCAAAAGTAGCTTGGTTTATGAATAATTTGGTGTATGCATTATTATTTTGATGCGTTTTGGTCACTTGTATACGAACCAAATGGTTAAAGTGTCATGGTTATATACTTTGCATCATGCATATGATAAACATGAGTTTTGATATGATAATAAGAAGTATGCTATTTTGCAAAGTATGTTGTTCGTGTATTTGGGTTGTATGAGCTAACCATGTAGGGATGGAGTAAGTAAAAATGAATAACATAAGGTCCATTAGACCCAAGCATAAAAGATAAATGGGTTTATAATACATTAAGGCCCAACAAGGCAAAGGTGCATATGTTTCATTTAATGCATTAAATTTAGTAAGTCAATTTTCTTTTTTGCTACTTCCTTACTTTAAGATGTTGGATGATTGAATGAATGTTTATAGTATGATATGGTTGTATAAATCTCTTGTTAAGAATAGATGTTTTATTTCTCTTTCCATTTCTTTAGGGCTAATGAAGATTCTTATTAGCAATATGAACAATTTATGAAATCTTTAGGCATGGTCTTGTGAGATTGTATAGTTTACTAGACCTCGTTAATTCTATCAAAGAAGGTTGGGTTTTAAGTAAGACCATTTATGACTCCTCCAATCTTTCTTGGAAAGTATGTTTGGTCTAGTTTGTTATACAGTTGAGCATGTACCATGATAGAACTTACCTATTTTTTTGACTTATGGATTGTTTCCTTAAATAATGTGTCTTCTTTCTTGTATTGGATAAATTAGGGATATTCCTAAGTTATTTCGCCTCTAATTTATAGATAAATAGGGAGGCTGGTTAATGGCTAGGTCGGTTGGTGTGCCTAACACCTTCCCCAATCCATACCCAATTTCATTACCTGGATCTTTAAATAAGGTAGGCTAGTGCTTAGCCAGGGATAAAATCATCACTCATTTCCTAGAGGGAGGAAATACACTACATTTATGGTCTCAGTTACACCTTTAATCGAGTGGCTACTCCTTTCCTCAGTTTGATTAATCCGTACCAATATACCTTAGATTTGAATTTGGACCATCCCCATAAAAGACATCACAACAGTGTCAAGTCTGTCATAGGATCATCTCATGAGTCAACTATTTAGAGTCAATCTCATGTGTGACAAAACCTTCTTCAAGAGCTGGAAAAGCTTCCAAGTCAGTGTTTATTATGTCAATCAACTACGTCTAATATATCCCAGGAACATGTACCTTATGTTTGTCATACTGTCTCCTAGCTAAAGCAGTTGTATGGCTAAGCTACCCTTATACCTCATTTAAGGGCACATCTCTTAAAAGTCATCATCCTTTAAATCACTGCTTGCTCATAACAGTTAAGTAAGTCAAATCCATTATCTGATGCCATTCATCCAAGGTCATCATTATGTAAGTCAAAATGTCCAAACACCAACCTAAAAGTCTTGTCAGTATCTAACAGGTAGGAATAGCTACGTTTGTCTCCTCTACAAACCATGCTATAATAGCAAGCTCATAAAAACCTCTTGAAATCGCACCATATTCTCCATGCCAGGAGCAATGCCAAAGCAAGTCCTCAGACAAGTCCACTACTACTTTGCATCGAAGCAAATTAAGGTCCACCCAGAAAAGGATCAAAATGACTTAAGGAAACACAAAGTCATTGGAAAAACTCAATCAGAACGATCCAACATTATTTAAAGTAGAGCAAAGTTGAACCTAAGAAGGTCATGTGATTAGATTACAAACATAGAGGAAAAAAAAAAAAAAAAAGCCCGCTAATTTGAAAACTCGAAAAGGCAGCTTAGGCAAAAATTAGAGCAACTCATTAAGTTAAAAACTCGAAAGGTGGCTTGTACAAAATTTAGAGCCAAAAAAATTTGCTAAGTTGAAAACCCGAAGGAAGGCTCTGTCGAAAATGATCCCAAATAGAAAGGAAATTGAAAAACTAGAAGGGTGTAATTAGACCAATCAAACTAATCGAACTAAGCTAAACAGACCAGTCAAACCAAGCTAAATAGATAAGTCACACCCAGCAAAGCAAACTAACTAGGCCAAATCTGACCATACCTTAGTGAACCTCAATTTATCTTACATAACCCTGTCCCATCCAACCAATAAACTCTAGGCCAAATCTGACCGTAGCATTACCTAGGTGACCTGAACTAATCTGATAGGATTAACCAAACACTAGGCCAAATTACATCGTAGCCTTATCTAGGTGACTTGAAGCAATATGATAGGATCAACCAAACACCAGGCCAAATCTGACCATAGCCTTACCTAGGTGAATTGATGAATTTGATAGGATCAACTAAATACCAGGCCAAATCTGACGATAGCCTTTTTGTCACGATCCAAACCAGGGAGTAGTGACGGTCCAAGGATACGGGATCTGCCTGTGGCTACCAGTACCTCGATAAACCCCTAATATAATTTGCTAGTACATCCAACATAGGTTTCATGCCTTTAGATTACATCTAGGTCTATTTCTTATGCTCAGAAACCTTAATCATACTAATAGTTCATATAACACACAAGTTCATTTATGTTAAATCTCATACATACACATTATGCCAATGTTCTGCCCAAAATCCGGCAGAGTTTCCTCTGTATTTTTAACATGCCAACTTACCATTTATCAATTAAACACTTCTAAATGTCATTTCTCAACTCAACTCTGTCTCCACATCATCAACTCATCCATATTTCTCAATTCACAACATAAACCATCAT
>CANXYC010165100.1:0-21535 GCA_948193065.1 Aleurites moluccanus | reverse complement strand
CATATAGTCCATCCCTTTATCTGTCTTATTTACATGATACGAGTATTGTTTACCTGTTCATTGATTCCAAACTTATATCTTATTGCTTACCATTGATATCTTTTATTATCATATGCTTATATCTCATATATAATGATGTATGCATGCTCACTGAGTATTTTATACTCACCAAAATAGTGGTTTATAATTTTTATAGGGATGTGTTAGAGGAAGCTGATTCCAAGTCAATTTCTTTCCGATTTGGGATGTCAAGTACATCGAGATAGAATTGTATTTGTTAAAGGTTATTAGTGACAAATTCTTAGAGCTCCATGGTACTGTGTATAATTAGATGATTGAGTATTATAATAATGTATGAATAGTATAAAATTTAATATTACAGTGACCTTCAAAATGTACTGTGTAATGCATAATGATTGAAAATGTCAATGATAATAAAGTGATAAAGACAATGACAGAGGTAAATGTTAAAAAATGAAATTCTCATGTTTTGAAAGAGATTTAGAAGTACCATATATGATTATTGATTTGTGAAGTTGGGGTATAAGGAAAGCAAATTATTGGGAGTGTAAAAATAATTTTAGTGCAGGCTGTGTAGTTTATGAAAGACCCGGTTTTGGGTATGGAATAGCATTAAAATTACAAAGGAAATCTGACAAATTTTCTTTAAAATTTATAAGTAATAAATGGAATTTAAGAATTGATGAATGAATTAAAATTGATTGAATGATTGATAAATGGATTGTTCATGGGTTCTACGAGTTTTCGGTGACCTTAAGTCTACCTGCGCCCTAGGACCGTCAGGACTCAAAAGTGGGTCGTGACAGGTGAGTATATAATACTCAGTGAATCTAATAAGTATAAACCAAAATAAATAGCTAGGATATCAATAAACAATAGGTAGATAATCAATAAATATTAATATGCACACTAATAATAGAATAAGGAATCAAAATATAGTAAAGGATTGTAGAATCAATGAACAAGTCAATAAAGCTCATATCATATAGATAAGACAAATAATGGGTCATGAAACTCATATATCATATGTCAATCACATATCAATAAACATAAGACTGATAAGGTCTTATGGCTAGGACAGTTAACCCTTCCTGGCTAGGGTATCCAGTATATAATATACACATTGCCGACGGTATGTACCCGCTACCCCATCGGTGAGGAAGCTCTGTCAAATCACATTAGAACCAATATAGGTATAGAACAAGTCATTAGATACCAATAAACAACAATCGTCTCATCAAGTATCAATAACTCATGAATTAATCAAATGAGACTGCAATTAAGCAGTAAATAAATAATAGAAGGTACAATAAACAATGGTAATAAGAATAATAATTAACATTGGAATGAATCATAAGTTAGACAATCAAAGTCAAGAAGTTGACTCAATTGGCATGCCAATGTCGCTGGCGATGATGACATTCAAATGGTAGGCCTATGGATGAAACAAATGGTAGGCCTATGGCAAAATGAACTAGATATTTCATCGAACACTTGGCATGCAACAATCATTAGACATTTTGGTAAGGTTTTGGTGCAATATTGAAATTGCCCCAATATCAATCAACAAATACATAATGTTGGTTATTCAATAGAAATTTGGTTTCCAACAATAAACAACATTTAAAGGATCAAATAGGCATGGAAAACCAAAGGAAAATAAGGCAAAAACTCAAGGCAAAAATGCCATAAGGCATTCGACCAATATGGTCTTTTTGGAGCAAGTTTCCAATCAACATTTCAACCCATTAAGCATAACAAAGGATGCATATTAAACTCACCTCACACTTCAAATCACCTTGAAAAATTGATTTGCTACCAAAATCTTCAAAGAAGGCAAAAATCACAACTTTCCAAATCTTTATGTTCTACATTAAACCATTCACAAATTAATCATAAATAAGCCTCCAATTAACATATTCTAAGCTTAATTAATATTAACTAATACTAATTCAAAGATTTAAATCTCACAACTTTGAATTAGGATTTCCAAATTGGGGAAAATCTATCAAATGCATCAATTGATACCAATAAATACTAAACCCATTCTAAGCAACATCTAATACATCTAAATCAACCAATAAACCAAAGAAATCAACTCATTACCTTAGAATAATGAACCATCTGAAATTTCCTTCCAAAGGATTCTTGAAATTCTTTGATTTTCCAAGCAAATCAAGGTTGAAAATGGAAGAATCAAAGGTTGGATTTAAGTTTTCTTAGGTTTTCTTTTGATTTGGTTTGAAAAATTTGGAGGAAGAAAGCAAAGGTGATTTCGGCCAAAGATAGAATAAGAAGAAGAATGGCCAAAATAATATTCTAAGGTAAGCTTATATAGTAAGTAAAATTAGCAAATTATATTTGGGTCCTTAAACTTTCTAATAATTAGACTTTGACCCCATTTCCGTCTGTAATTTATTATGTTAATTCTGTCAGGAATCAAGTTTCAAAGTGGGAACTGAAATGGCTTCTTTTTATCTGTACTTTATTATAAAAATAGTTTCAGAGCTATTTTGGAATACATACAGTGAGTTTTCCACAATATCCCTAAAGTTTGACTTATTTACGATTTTGCCATTACTCAAATTTTTAGTATTCCAAAATATTTTTCAACTTTTCTTTTTCACTGAAATTTCACACACACACACACATATATATATGATTCTTTACCCCTGGTCTAAATCAAAAATTCCTCTGTCAACCGAAATGCCATTTCCCCGAGTAGTGTAATTAACATTGACATTTTCCGAGGCAGTATCACAAATATAATCTAACTTAGGTTTAAAAATTTTCCTTAATTATCTTGGTGTTCCTAGCCCGATAACTAGTTATGTTATTATGTTCTTATAGAAGTTTTCTAGGGTATTACATTCTACCCCCTTCAAATAAATTTAACCTCGAATTAAAAAAAAAATACGTACCTAAATGCTGGAATATGAATGGATACTTGGCCTTCATATCCTACTTGCTCTCCTAGGTATACTCCTCCATCGATTGATTCCTCCAAAGCTCTTTTACCATCGGTATTTCTTTATTCCATAGTTGCTTGACCTGTCGATCCACAATCTCTATTGGTAGCTCCTGATATGATAAATCTTCATTAACACCAATATCTTGTACTTCCAATACATATGATGGATCATGCACATATTTTCGTAGCATCAAAATGTGAAATACCGGATGAACATGGCTCAGATTAGATGGAAGAGCCAATCTATAAGCAACATTGCCGATCTTCTCAAGTATCTCAAATGGCCCCACATATCTCGGTGACAGCTTTTCTTTCTTCCCAAATCGCATCACACCTTTCATAGGTAAAATTTTAAGAAAAACATAGTCACTAATAGCAAATTGCACATCTTTCCGCTTCGGATCGAGATAACTCTTCTATTTGCTGAAGGTCGTCTTCATCTGTTCTTTTATAATTGACACCTTTTCCATTGTCTCCTTCATCAAGTCTAGTCCATTTAACTATTTCTCACCCAGTTCCACCCAACATATTAGACACCGACATTTTCTACCATACAGTGCCTCATATGGAGACATACTAATTGACGAATGGTAACTATTGTTATAGGAGGATTCAATTAGTGGTAGATACTGATCCTAGTTACCTTTGAAGTCTAGAACACATAATCATAGTATATCTTCTAGAGTTTGGATGGTCCACTCCGACTGTCCATTAGTTTATGGATGGAAAGCTGTACTAAATCGTAACTGAGTACCTATAGCCTCCTAGAACTTCTTCCAAAATTGAGAAGCAAACTGTGTACCTCTATAAGATATAATCATCAATGGCACTCCATGAAGCTGTACAATCTTGTCCACTTATAACTGTGCATACTGAGCTGCTGTATAACTAGTTTTCACTTTCAAAAAATGAGCAGATTTAGTCAATCTATCCATAATAATCCATATGGAATTATAACCTTGAGAAGTCCTCGGTTAACCAACCATAAAATCTATAGTAACCTGCTCCCATTTCCACTCTGGCAACTCTATCTCTTGTAGCAAACCAGACGGCTTCTGATGCTCAAACTTAACTTGCTGACAGTCTAAGCAAGTAGAAACAAATCTAGCTACATCCCTCTTCATATTATACCACCAATAAACATCCTTCAAATCATGTTACATCTTTGTAATTCTAGGATGTATACTATATGAAGAATAATGAGCCTCTCTCATAATCTGATCTCGTAGCCCATCAATGTCGGGTACATATAACCGTTTCCCACACTTCAGTATATTATCCTCTACCATAAACTCTGGTGCCTTTCCATTATGAACATCTCTCTTTAGTTTCAGTAGATATGGATCTCTATCCTATGCCATCTTAATATCATCAATCAACAGTGGCTTAACCCTAATTTGGGCTATTAGAGCCTGGTTACAATCCTGGGATCCCAAATCCAACTCTATACCCATATCAGCTAATTCCTTCATCTCATGGAACAATGGTCTCCTCGAAATCGAGATGTGAGCTAGACTGCCAACTTTCGGCTTAGTACATCTGCTACGACATTAGCCTTACACGAATGGTAAAGGATCTCGCAATCATAATCCTTAAGCAGTTCAACCCATCTGCGCTACCGAAGGTTCAGATCCTTCTATTGCAAAATATATTGCAAACTTTTATGATCTGTATATATTTCACATTTAGTACCATACAAATAGTGTCTCTAGATCTTTAGTGCAAATACTACTGTGCCATCTCTAAATCATGTGTCGGATAGTTCATCTCATGCTTCTTTAACTGTCGAGAAGCATAAGTAATCACTCTTCTATTCTTCATCAGAACACATCCCAATCCAACTCTGGAAGCATTACAATAAATTGTGAATTTATCATCATCTGATGGCAATGCTAACACTGGAGAACTTGTGAGGCAAGACTTCAAAGTTTAAAAATTGCTCTCACATTCATATGTCCATAAGAATTTCTCTTGTTTTCGAGTCAACTTAGTCAACAGAGTAGTAATCTTGGAGAAATCTTTCACAAACTGTTTGTAGTATTCTGCCATACTAAGGAAACTACGGATCTCCGACACATTAGTAGGTCGAGGTCAATTAGCAACTGCTTCAACCTTCTGAGGATCTACCTTGATACCATCTTTAGAAACAACATGCCCCAGGAAGCACACTTGAGTTAACCAAAACTGGCATTTAAACAGCTTAGCATACAACTGATGCTCTCGAAGTGTCTGCAGTAAAATCCTCCGATGCTCTGAATTCTCCTCCTCACTCCTGGAATAGATAAGAATGTCATCTATGAACACTATGACGAACTTATCTAAGAATGGCTTAAATACTCTGTTAATTAAATCTATAAAAGCAGCCGGTGCATTAGTCAACTCAAATGGTACTACTAGAAACTTATAATGTCCATATTGGGTCTTGAAAGCAGTCTTGGGTACATCCCCCTTCTTAATTCTCAGCTGATGATACCCAAATCTCAAGTCAATCTTAGATAAGTGACTGACACCTTGCAACTGATTGAACAGATCATTAATCCGTGGCAACGAATATTTGTTCTTCACCGTCACCTTATTCAGTTGCCGATAATCTATACACATCCTCAGAGAGCCATTCTTCTTTTTAACAAACAACACTGGAGCACCCCATAAACCCTCTATCCAATAACTCTTGCAGTTTCACCTATAAATCTTTCAATTCTATACGGAGGAATGGATATCAGATCAGTGCCTAGATACACCTCAATCTCAAACTTTATCTCCCTATCTAGGGGTAGTCCTAGCAAATCATTAGGGAAGACATCAGGGAATTCCCGGACTACTGGTATATGCTCAATCCCTATTGAAGGCTTCTGCACATCTATCACATGAGACAGGAATGCTGAACAATCCTTCCCTATCATCCTTCTAGCCTGGATAACAGAAAAAAAAAACTAATTCCAGATTCATATTTGTCACCCTAGAATTCAAATCCTGGTTGCACCTTAGGCTGAAATCTGATCTTTTTCTCATAACAGTCAATAACTAGACGATGCATCATTAGCCAATCCATACCAAGTATTACATCAATCTCTAACACAGGAAATTCTATTAAATTGGCACGCAGAATGTTATCATCAATCTCTACCACATAACCCGGGTAAAAATAATTCACTTATATACTCTCCCCCATAGGTGTGGCTATCTCTAAGGGAACATTCAATAACTGCCTCTCCTTAGTCAATTTAGGTGCAAACAGTGGTGAGACAAAAGAGTATGTAGCACCCGAATCAAACAATGCTTCAGCTAATTCATTATGTATAAGAATCATACCTGGGACCAAATTATTAGATCTCTGTGCCTCCTGAGTATTCACAGCAAAAACTCGCCTTTGACCTTTGCCTGTTGGGGCCTGACTACTGCTTGGTGCCTAACCTTTGCCTCTGCCCCTACCAGAAGCCTCTTCAGTGACGTTCTGGCTCATCTGAACAGTAGTATGGGACACTGATGCTGAAGGCTGCTAATTACCCCATAAAGTACATCTGTTAATGAAATGACCATATTGCCCACATTTCAGGAAAGCACCTGTCTGTCATCGACACTCTCCTCCATACCTTCTATCATAAAAACTACAAATAGGCACACTAGGCATCTGAGTAGAGGGTCTAGAAGAACCCTGTGAATAGGCAGGTGCTGACTGCATTGGAGGTCCCCTACTCTGTGTCCTCCTCTTCTGACTGCCAGACGGAGTTCTCTAATCAAATCTAGGCACTGGCTCAATCTGCTCTGCCTTCTCCTACCCTGTGAACCAAGACCTCCCTTCCTTTTTTGATCTCTCTTAACTCTCTATAACTTGTACTTTTCCTCCATTTGATTGGCCTTGTCAATGATGGTAGTCATAGATGTGAACTCTATAGCAAGCAGGGCATTATGAAGTGAGGCAAGCAATCCCCTCCTGAATCTGCTGATCAAATCTACCTCAGTAGGAGCAATCCGTGTATCATATCTGCTCAATCTAATGAACTTCTTAACATACTCATTTACTGTCCTGTTACCCTGCTCTAATTGCTCAAACTAAATCAAATTCTTGGTTTTCACCCCTTATATCAAGAACTCATCAATTAGCTCCTGTCTGAACTCTACCCAGGTAGGAGGATGGTTGCCATATAATATGGGCCCCATACATCGAGAAAACCAAGTCCAGGCTTTCCCTTTCAGCAATAACCCAACCAGCTTGATTGCCCTGACATCAGAACAAGGTAGCCTCCTCACTACCTTCTCAATTTGCTCCAGGAAATTAATCAGTTCATCGCCTCTGTCCCCCCCGAAACTCAGGTAGATTAAGCTTCAGAAAGTTGAATATAGTGAATCTGCCCTCATCAATAACTCGGTGGGCTCCCTATATATCAAGCTCGCCAGGAACTATTATTGGCTGTACTGGGGCTAGTGCAGGTACAACTGGTGCAATAGGAGGTGGCATTGCTGGTGTTGCTAGAGGTGGCATATTCTGATGTTCCTGCCTCAATTATGCTAATTCCTAACATAAATCTATCATCCCTTGCATCATTTCCATCCTCTAGGGGTCATCACTCCTCCTTGTCTCCTCTGTCATCCATCGGGATCTGAAAGGGTCTTCTGTAATCTCTCTGATAAGGGACTTATTAGAGGCTACCTCTGCCTCTTTGGTATCCTCTTTGTCTCTATCGTCAGACATCTCTATCAAACTATCAGAAAATAGAGCAACGAACTTAGTACATTACAGAAATGTAGAATACTCATACATAGTCGACTAATACAATAAAAGACGAAATAAGAATTCCTATGCTCCATGGTTTACTTAAACCTATTACTCTATATCCAGTTACTATTCATATGTATCCTGTGCTCTGATACCACCTTTCTCACGTCCCGATTTCAAAACATGACAGCCCTAGGATGCAGAAGATGCCAGAGGCGACCAACACCTGTAAAACCCAGTATCACATTCTATAATAATTTACTATCAAATTATTAACCAATTACTCAATTAATATCCATTCTGTAATCTGTCTGTTTATCTGTAACTCATTCTGCAATTGGCTGTAACCATCATCATCATATGCCATATTGATACTTATATTAATATTATACCATACATACAATAATTATAGTCTAACTATGCCATTTATATAACCCATGGAGCAATTATACACATATAAAATTACAGTGCTAAAATTAATTACACTGATAAGCTAGACTGCAGAATTCCTTAAAAAAACAAAAGTCGGGAATCTGCCTTCTACTCTACACATGGAAAGGGGAAATAAATAAAAGGGGTGAGTATATTATACTCAGTGAATCTAATATGCATCGACCAAAAGAAATAGCTGGGATATCAATAAACAATAGGCAGATAATCAATAAATATTAATCTGTACACTAATAAAAAAATAAGGAATTAGAATACAGTAAAGGATTGTAGAATCAATGAACAAGTCAATGAAGCTCATATCAGTAGATAAGATGGATAATGGGCCATGAAACTCATATATCATATGTCAATCACATATCAATAAACATAAGACTGATCAGGTCTTACGGTTAGGACAGTTAACCCTTCCCAGCTAGGGTATCCAATATACAATGTGCACATTACCGACGGTATTTACCCGCTATCCCGTCGGTGAGAAAGCTTTGTCAAATCACATTAGAACCAATATAGGTATAGAATAAGTCATTAGATACCAATAAACAACAATGGTCTCATGAAGTATCAATAACTCATGAATTAATCAAATGAGACTGCAATTAAGCAGTGAATAAACAATGAAAGGTACAATAAACAATGGTAATAAGAATAGCAATTAACATTGGAATAAATCATAAGTTAGACAATCAAAGTCAAGAAGTTGACTCAATTAGCATCCCAATATCATTGGCGACGATGACATTCAAATGGTAGGTCTATGGATGAAACAAAAGGTAGGCCTATGGCAAAATGAACTAGACATTTCATCGAACATTTGGCGTGCAACAATCATTAGACATTTTGGCAAGGTTTTGGTGCAATATTGAAATTGCACCAATAGTAATCAACAAATACACAATGTAGGTTATTCAATAGGCATTTGGTTTCCAACAATAAACAACATTTAAAGGATCAAATAGGCATGGAAATCCAAAGGAAAACAAGGCAAAAACTCAAGGCAAAAATGCCATAAGGCATTCGGCCAACATGGCCTTTTTGGAGCAAGTTTCCAATCAACATTTCAACACATTAGGCATAACAAGGGATGCATAATAAATTCACCTCACACTTCAAATCACCTTGGAAAATTGATTGGCTACCAAAATCTTCAAATAAGGCCAAAATCACAACTTTCCAAATCTTTGTGTTCTACATGAAGCCATTCACAAATTAATCATCAATAAGCCTCCAATTAACATATTCTAAGCTTAATTAACGTTAACTAACACTAATTCAAAGATTCAAGTCTTACAACTTTGAACTAGGGTTTCTAAATTGGGGAAAATCCATCAAATGCGTCAATTGATGCCAATAAATATTAAACCCATTCTAAACAACATCTAATACATCTAAATCAACCAATAAATCAAAGAAATCAACTCATTACCTTAGAATAATGAACTGCCCGAAATTCCCTTCCAAAGGATTCTTGAAATTCTTTGATTTTCCAAGCAAATCAAGATTGAAAATGGAAGAATCAAAGGTTGGATTTAAGTTTTCTTAGGTTTTCTTTTGATTTGGCTTGAAAAATTTGGAGGAAGAAAGCAAAGGTGATTTCGGCCAAAGCTAGAACAAGAAGAAGAATGGCCAAAAGAAAAAATATTCTAAGGCAAGCTTATATAGTAAGTAAAATTAGCAAATTATATTTGGGTCCTTAAACTTTTCAATAATTAGACTTTGACCCTATTTCCTTTTGTAATTTATTATGTTAATTCTGTCACGAATCAAGTTTCAAAGTGGGAACTGAAATGACTTCTTTTTATATGTACTTTATTATAAAAATAGTTTCAGAGCCATTCTGGAACATATACAGTGAGTTTTCCACAATACCTTTAAAGTTCGATTTATTTACAATTTTACCATTATTCAAATTTTCAGTATTCCAAAATATTTTTCAACATTTTCTTTGCACTAAAATTTCACACACACACACACACACACACACACACACACACACATATATGATTCTTTATCCCCTGTTCTGAATCAGAAATTCTTCTGTCAACCAAATTGCTATTTTTCCAGGCAGTATAATTAACACCGATATTTTTCGGAACAATATCATAAATGTAATGTAACTGAGGTTCAAAAATTTTCCTTAATTATCTCAATGTTCCCAGTCCGATAACTAGTTATTTTATTATGTTCTTATGAAAGTTTTATAGGATATTACATTAAAAAATATTCTAAGACAAGCTTATATAGTAAGTAAAATTGATAAATTACATTTGAGTTCTTAAACTTTTTAATAATTACACTTTAACCCTATTTCCTTCTGTAATTTATTCTATTAATTCTGTTAGGAATTAAGTTTCAAAGTGGGAACTAACATGACTTCTTTTTATCTGTACTTTATTATAAAAATAGTTTCAGAGCCATTATGGAATACATACAGTGAGTTTCCCTCAATACCCCTAAAGTTCGACTTATTTACGATTTTGCCATTATTCAAATTTTTAGTATTCCAAAACATTTTTCAACTTTTCATTTTCACTAAAATATCACACACACACACACACACACACACACACACACACACACATGATTCTTTACCCCCTGGTCTGAATCAGAAATTCCTCTGTCAATCGAATTGCTATTTCTCCGGGCAGTGTAATTAACACCGACGTTTTTCGGAACAATATCACAAATGTAATGTAATTGAGGTTCAAAAATTTTCCTTAATTATCTCGATGTTTCTAGTCCAATAACTAGTTATGTTATTATGTTCTTATGAAAGTTTTCTAGGGTATTACATGGTGGGTCCCACATCTTCCAATAATTGCACTTTTGCCCATTATTTTTCTTATTTATATTTTCACCCGATAACCTTTTGTAATTTATTCTGTTCACTCCGTTGAGAATCAATATTTAATGTAGTGAGTGAAATACCTTATTTTGGACTGTTCTATCATTTAAAAATACTATGGGTTCGATTCTGTGTCCTAGACAGCCTGTTTTCAAAAATGTCCCTAATATTATCTTTAATTATAATTCTTGCCACTATATTGATTCTCAGTATTTCAAAATATTTTTCAACTCTTTATTTTTACCAAAAATTCACATAAATATAGATGACTCTTTACCCCTTAGTCTAAGTTAGAAATTCCTAAATTAACCGGTTTGCTATTTTTCCGGGCGGTGTAATTAACACTGGTATTTTTCGGGATAGTGTCATAAAAGTGACTTGGTTGAGGTTCAAATTTTTTTGAGTATTGCACTCTACCATTCTCTGTATATTTTAGTAATTAATTGAGTATATTCATGCTTAAATTCATATCATATTAGTTACTATAATCCATACTGTCTTCTGTACTATCTCACTATCTACTGTTTTGTTTACTGGGGTGCTACACCTTCTGCGTTGATTTTATTTTTCTGGACAACCTTGCTTTAAGTTCCTCTTTGCGTTTAAATATAAATGTCCTTAGGACGGCAATAGACAAATCTTTGTTATGAACTTGGTCATTTTTTTTAGTTCAATTTTTAAGATCCTCTTACCATATTCTTAGCAGTTAGAAGTAGCAGGGAAAAGACCTCATAAAAAAGTTCACATGAAACCATATAAAAAAGCATCAAATATAATTTTTGAGCACATGAATAAAGAATTGAAAAAGGAATATATTTCTATGAAATTAATCAACTGGTAAATTAGTCAATAAAGACACATGGTTTGCTTTGTAGCAAGGAATGGATACTCTGTTGCAGGACAACTTCTTTCATTAATTGATTGTAAGTCATTATATAATAGAAACAAGGAGAATTTTGATCTACATAGCTACCCCTATGTATAAATTAATTAAACTTGGGGCCACAAAACCCAAGTTCTTTTCAAAGGATGGTCCGGATCTAGCCTCGGTATGTATGCTTTGACCTTGATTTTTGTCTTCACTCTCGCAATGATAGTAGAGTGTTTCATATAAGCCTGAGCGGGCCATGGCATGAGTTGACATTATTTTTGCTGATCTGATGGTCACATCCAAAAAATGGATCATGATGGTCCTAGGGTATGGGATCCGCCTTACAACCAACACCCATAGAACCCTTATCATTGAATGCTTACATCACATGTCTCAACTCCAACACATAATCTATACATATAAATACATTCCATCTCACTATCATCAACATCATCAAATACTTATCTCATATAATTCATAATATATTAGGTAAATAATTTACATCATATAATTTTACTTTAAGCATTTATCTAACAACTAGCTCTATTAAACTATGGAGCTTTTATGGAATAATAAAAATAATATTTTTTTAGGAATTTACACAATAAAAAGAGATCGATTTCACTAACGAAGAAAGATGCCTCAGAACTGCAACAGTCCATCCTGAACCTAAAAAATGTTAATCAGAGGTGAGCAAAATTACTCAGTGAGCTATAAATATATTATTATACAATAGGGTTAGGTAAAGAACAGGATAATCCACCAAATATTCATATGAAAGGTAATAAGTATCAAATAAAATAAACAAGGTAATTAAGGTCACATAATTCAATGAATAAACAGAATGAGAGAAAAATAAAACATAATAAATATAAGGTCATGTGCTCGTATAAAACTCGTTACCTACATTTATAGTAGTTTAAACTCGTGAAATGATATAAGGTTGATCAGACCTTATGGCTAGGACTTAACTCTTCCTAGCTAGAGTTAATAAATAATCAATGTGCACATTACCGATGATTCTCACCCATTACCCCATCAGAAGGTAGTTTTGTCATGTTATTATGTATAATACATAATAAGGATCAAAACATTATTAGGTTCATATAAGGTGATAATAACATATGGAAAATCATAACAAAACAATTAATATTTCAATTGACAATTTAAGTCACATTAAAGGTTAACAAAATCAATACCATATTACCAAATATGAATTTTAATATAAAATGGAATCAAAGGTTATGGGTTAAGTTAAGTTTAGGTTTCTTTGGAACTCATATGTCAAATGGTACTAATTTTTAGGTCAAACACTTGGTGGATTATATTTTGGTCTCATTAAGACATTTCATCAAACACCTTGTGGGCATAAATTAAACAAGTATAAAGTAGGGCTTTTGGGAAAAGTTCTTTAAGTCCATTTTATCAATCAACAAGTACACAACACAATCAAGGTATTTAATTATCAAGCTTGTTCAAGTAACCATTGAAATAAGGAAAATATAAGCAATTGATCAACAAAAATCCAAGGAAGAAAAGGAAATGGCCATTTGGCTAACAAGGGGGTTATAGGGGGAGGGCTTTCTAATTTCATACAAGGCTTCAAATAGGCATAATAATACATTTATAACTCACCTTGATAGTTATTTGAAGCAAAATTACCTTTAAAGCTTTAAAATTCAACTTAGGTCAACTTGTACTTCACCTCCATCACCACCATTCTTTCTTTGATTTCTTGATTCTACAACATATATTTAGCATGTTTTAGACTTAGATTAATATAGATAACTCAATTTTATGCTTGGTTTGAATTAAATACATTTAGTTCAAAAACTAGGTTTAGACATAACCTTTAATTAGAGCCTAAATCAACCCATAACCTAATATATGCTTCTATTTACGTAAATAATCATTTATAACTATCATACTAATCATATTGAATGAAAAGGAAGCAAGTATGAATCAATTACCTTAAGTTTCTTTAAATTTTCAACTTAGTCTCTTTGAATTGTTTAGGGTTTCCTTTAGTGTTTTAATGGAAGTTTTTGATGTTTATAGTGTATTTAGGTTTAAACAAGGCATAAAAATTATTGGATTCAAGTTTGGGGTTGAGTTAATGGAGAAAGTTTTGATTGGAAGAAGAAAAAAATAATGGAGGGATGAGGAAGGAGAGGTTCGGCCATAACAAGTGAAGAAGAAGAAATTTTTTAGTAGAATTATCTAGAAATTATAAGATATTTTAAAATTTTGATATTTATAATTTAGCCCCTCAATTTCCTTCATTTACAAATTGACCCTAAATTTTTATTATTTATACTTTGACTCCAAAACTTATTTTAGATACTTATATTTTCCATTATTTGCATTTCATGTAAATTTTAGGTTACATAATTTATTTGGTTAAATTCTATGTTAAATTATGTATTTTTGGTGTAAAATATGAAATTTAGGTACTAAAATGTTATCTTACCTTACACTATCTAATTAGGTACTAAAAAATCAATTGTATTAGTTCTAAGGTCTTATGTGTAAGTATGAAAAAATTTGGGGAGTTACACTTTACCCCTTTTCAAAAAAAATTTGTCCTTGAATTTTAATTGACATACCTCAATCGTGAAATAACTGGGGATATTTGTTCTGTATATTGTGCTCGCTTTCTCACGTACACTCTTCTATCAAATAATTCTTCCATAGAACTTTAACCATCGATATCGTCTTATTTCATAGTTGCCGAACTTGTTGATCTATGATCTTGATTGGCGTTTCTTCATAAGTTAGGTCTTCATCTACTTTGATAGCCTGAGGTTGAAGCATATATGATGGATACAAAATATATTTGCAAAGCATAGATATGTGGAAGACTGGATGCACGTGACTGAGTTGTGGTGGAAGTACCAGTCGATATGAAGCATTGCAAATTCTATCTAGAATCTCAAATGGTCTAATGTAATGCGGTGATAACTTCCTTTTCTTGTCGAATCTCATCACGCCTTTCAATGGTGAGATTTTGAGAAATACATTGTCACCCATAGCAAATTCAACGTCTTTGTACTTCAGATCTGCGTAACTCTTCTATCGACTAAAAGCTATCTTCATCGTTTCTTTAATAATGGGGAATTTCTCCATTGTTTCTTTAATTAATTTTGGGCCTTTTAACTATTTTTTTGCTCGAGAGGCTACCATCGGCAGAAGGGGGAGTTCCCCTTGTGCATATGTCTGCCACCAGACAAGCTAGTGGATCTGCCAGAGGGCCTGGGTAGATTCGCCAGGCCTGTGTGGTGGCTTCCGTTAGGCATGGTGGTGGCAGAGATAGATTTGGGCTATTCTGGCTTCTTCCTCAATTTTTTTGCTATAAATACCCTTCCTAGGCATTTATTATGACTCTTAGTCACTTCAAACCTCTTAGTTTTGTTTGATTTTTGGTGGGTTTTTGTCTGTATGGAACCTTTTTGCAGTCATAATCTATTTTTATGGATCAAAGGCTTAGACAAGGTTGAAAAGATACATTTGGGGTGCTATGGTGTCAATTATGTTCTAATGTTGAAAGGTGTAAGGGTAGATTAAGAATTTTTGGGTGCTTGCTTGAGGTTTCGGGACCTAGTTGTCCACATGTTTCGCTTTGGGACGGGCTTGGAAAAGCTATGCCCCATTTTTGAAGAGTTAAGTGTGATACTTGGTATTAAGGTGAATGCTACCTTAGCTAGGCCGGAGAATAGGTTGGCTATTTTCAATTTTTTCAGAGGCTTTTGGGGGTAAGCCAAGACTTTGCCAGCTCCATAGTGGTGGATGGTCATATTAATTTGGCTATGGTTAGTGAAGAGGTTATGGATTCGGGCGATCTTAAGGATTTGTTTAGGCAGGAGCTAAGGATGGATGCACTGGTATTATGTCTAATATTAGGCTATATGTTTCCCAGTTCTCCGAGATGGGGTAACATTGAGATGGTGGAGTTGGTTTCTCAAATGGGGTAAGGTTCTTCTATTGTTAGGCTTATTCTTGTTGAGATATTGCATTTTTTGGATAGCAGGTGCATGGGGATGGGCCATGGTCTGTCAGTCTAGTGATTCTTCGGGTGAGGAAATGACTCTTATTCTTTTTTATTTGGTTTGGTTTTGACTGGCCTGGATAGTCTGATTGGGTTAGCTGGTCTGTTTAGTTAGGTTTGACTGATATGTTTAATTTGATTAGGCTAGGTAGACTGGTCTGTTTAGCTAGGTTTAATTGATATGTTTAGTATAACTGCACTTTTTCTTGGTTTGGCTTAAAGATCACCTTTAGGTGGTTGGTCCTCCATCCAAAATGACATATTCATCAACAAATTATCGGACACGGAGGAACCATGTCTACTTCGACATTGCGCATGAATGGATTAGCAGGTTATTGGAGTTGGGTCAAAAGGACATCTTATGGTTTTGTTCTTGGTATGGGGTCTGCTTGTTCATGACTATGAGTTATAGGTATAACATGGTGTATTTGCCGGGTTTTTACATGACCATCTTCTATCTGAGAACTAGGATTTTAAGATAGATGGGTGTGTCTCAGGGGATCCCACTTGATGAGTATGTTTTCCTAGCCTCTCTGATTTATGGTACTGTTGCAAGGGCTATTATGAGTATTTAGAGAAGGAGGATGTGTTTGGTGTAACCATCTGTGTCAATGGATAGGTTAGATGGTTATGATGTTTGGCTCAAGGAGAGGGTTTGGCCCACAGAGAAGCTGCACATAGTGACTTTACTTTGGTTGATAGAGGAGGACTCAGAGACCGAGGATAACTCTGGACCTAGAGTTAACACGAGAGTAGAGATGATACAAGCTACTACGGTTGCAACAACTAGGGTAAAGATGTTTGACACTCTGGGGAATGATAATAACTTGGATGGGAGTGGAGACATTTACTTAATAAGGATAAGGGCTTAAATGGATAAATGATGACTGGTCTGTTTAGCCATAAGTTTATTTTTTTTTTTTCTTTCTAGGACTTATATTTGGATTTTGTGGATATGCTTTTTATTGATATGGATAGACTTTGGCCTAGTTATGAATTTTTTATGCTTGATTGGATGACATGACATGATACATATAGATGAGATAGTATTTACGAAACTATAAAGATGTGATATGATTTTTGATGAGTTACAATAACTTGTGTATTTTGCCACTAGAATGATGATTGGTGAATGACATATGAAATGTCAATGAGATATCATGGTTGCATTGATTTTCTTCTCTCTTTTTCTCTTATTTTTTCTTTATTTTTATTTTATTTTGTCTCTAACTTTTGACCACCCATCCTTGCGGGTTTTTGACTTGACAAGCTGCTCTAACTTTTCCTTAAGCCACCTTTTTGGATTTTCGACTCAACAAGCTGACAAATAATCAATAACCATTTAATGATTTTGGGTATAAAATGATAATTTTATTATGATTTGGACTATACCCCAAGAGGGCTACCTACATATCTCGATTTTTTTCTTTTCTTTCATTCAACACACATTTTTTTTTGAGAATTCGGTCTACGTAGTTCTTATTTGTACAATGCATGCTTTGATTACAATGAGACAAAATGAAAACTACACAACGTATCTCTTCAGTTGGTCAAGATTGCAAGGGCTCGAGAACTTTTTGCCGTCTAGATCCATCATTATGGCTCCCTTGCCAGTTAGAATCTTCTCGAGCATAAATGGGCTGACCCAGTTAGGTTTGAATTTTCCTATTAGATCATGAACAGGAGCTCTGATTTCCTTCAACACCAATTTGCCTTCTTCTAAATCTTTGTTGAAGACCCATTTAAAATGTCGGGCTAATCTCTGTTGGTACCCCTGAATATGATACAAGGCGTCTAGTTTTTTCTCATTGATGGCATGCAATTGATCATGATAATTCTTGGCCCATTCAGTTTCATCCAGTTGACTTTCTTGCAGATTTGATTTGCATTTCAATAGGCAAGATTGCTTCCATTCCATACACTAGAGAATGGGGAGTTGTAGTAAGATGCAACGTCATTCTTGGACATTTGTAAATATTTGGTAATTATGGCATTCCTATATGAAACTAGTAGCAATGCATGAAATGTGATGTGATTTATTAATTAATTCTTTAACCTTTTTATTTGTTTCATTTTTCTCACAATCGTTTGAAATCTCATATTGGATCAAGAAAAATGGACATAGGAAGATAAGACAGAGTAAAATTTTCATTTTCAAAGAAAGCTTCACTGCTTATGATTACATCAAAAGATTGACTCAGGAAATTTACAGACTCAAGAAAGGAAAATGACGTAATTGACTCATACTCAAACTCAGGACCTGTTTCTGACACTGACTCGACATGATATATAGGCTGGATAGATGACTAGACATTAGCATTAGAAAGCTTCTCATAGTTCCAAAGGTTCAAGACTGGTTGGCTAAGATGTGTAGGGTATATTTCTATTCCATGAAAGTCTGCTAGAAGGGAGCAACCTCCATATTCTCCTCCCAATCCAGGTCTAGCATGTAAATGGGTTCTAAAGAGGCTTTGATTTTCTCAGCTGGTGAGGGGATAGATTGCATAGTAGGTGATTGCTCGATTGGCTGTATTGGAGGCTGAGTAAATCTGCCACTTCTAATTATGGCATCAATTTTTTCCACAAAATCATTTAGATCAAGGACACAACATAAGTTAGAATTTGACTTAATCAAAGTGATTGGACCAAACTCAAGGCCAAAGGATTGGATGAAATGGATATTTGGTTGGTGATCTGGGAGAGGGTTAGTTTTTATGTTTGGTTGACTTTTTGGAGGTAGGATATCTACATTATTTATAAGATTGTGGATCTTGTGCCTTAGTTTCTTACTTGGATGAAATGGATATTTGGTTAGTGATCTGGGAGAGGGTTGGTGTTTATATTTGGTTGGCTTCTTGAAGGTAGGATATCTCTACTATCTACAAGATTGTGGATCTTGTGCCTCAAGTTCCTACAGTCTTTGGTTCTATGCCTTTTGGCTTGATGGTACTCATAATACTCATTCATATTCTAATCCCTTAAAACAGGATTTGGTGGTGATCTGGCTCTAGAGGCTTGATCAATTTAGCTTTTAAGGCTTTCTTGTAAATAGTGGTGAGACAAAGGCCCAAGTTCGTGAAGGATCTTCTCTCAAGTCTCATGGGTTGATGGGTAGAGATGCTGGCTACTTCACCACTTTTCATATTAGTGGAGCTATTTGTTGTATGGGTAGGAGCGTAGTTTGGGTTTCTTCGATATCTAGAGCTAGAGGTGGAAGACTCATCCTTGATTTGACTACTTTGGACTAAGCCTTCAATTTTGGAGTCTATGGCTATAAGAGCTTTGAAGTCGGGGAGGTATTATGTTTGGACTTGAGTCTGGTAATTTGGTAGGAGGTTTTTGTTCTTGCTCGGTAGGCATGTTTATCATATGGGTGACTTTTGATCTCCATCAGGTCAAGATGGTAGAGAAGGATTCCCTAGTTTGCTATTTGGTGGTTTCAAGGTCTCGTTGAGTAATATCCACCTTAATGTTATAGTGGTATTGCTTGATAAAGGCATTGCAAATGTCATCCCAAGTCTTTTTGAAATTGACATCTAGGTCGACAAACCATCTGACAGTGGCACCAGTGAGGGATTATTGGAATAACTAGGCAATGAGTTCATTATCTACTTCCAAAGGAGTCATTTCCCCCATATACATCTTTAGGTGGGTATTTGTAATACCCTAGAAAGTTATAACTATTATGCATTAATTAATTCTCAGTATGTGGTTCATTAGTCTTAAAATGATGGAAAATAATTTTAGAAACACAGTTAGAAAGTGAACTTGATACTTTTTCGGAAAGCGGCGGTGTTAGGAACACTTCTGAGAAATTAGCAGTTTGGTCAACGGAAGATTTTCAGATGTTGAACTGGGGGGTAAAAGATCAATATAATTTATGTTTAATTTTGGTAAAAAGAAAGAAGTGAAAATCATTTAGGAACACTGAAAAAGTAACTAATGGCAAAATGGTAATTTTAAGGAAGTTAAAGGTGAATAGTGGAAATTGGTCGGTCGAAGTTACAGAATGACTCCAGAACTATTTTTATAAATAAGTATAAATTAAAATAAGCTTATTGACTCCTCACTCTGATATCTAATTCCAGACAGAATTGACAGAATAAATTACAGAAGATTTTGAACCAAAAATATAATGAATGAAAGTTTGAGGGTTTAGTTGTAATTTGCCATTTGATTTTTCTTTATATTTTGACTTAGCCATTTCAGTTCATTCATTCTTCTTCTTTTCATGGTGAAGCCGAACCCCATTTCTTCCTTTCCTTCCATTAATTCTTCATTATTTCTTATAGATTTCTAAGGAAAATTGATAGCAAAATAGCAAATTAACCTAGCTTAACTCATTTCCATCATCAATTTGTAGAAAGAAGCTAAGGAATTCAAGGAATATTTAAAGGAAGCATTCAACCATCTTGGTGTCATTGAGGTAAGAATGAGTTTTGTTTAGTTTGATGGTTCCGTTAGATGTTATTTAGATTGAATTAAATGGGTTTGAAGTCAATTTGTGTTAATTGATGCTATTGAATGGAAATCCCTAATTAGGTTGCTTAAATTGAAGTTGTATGAAATGAGTTTATGATTTAGTGTTTGTATTGGCTAATTGATATTAGAATTAGTTAATTGGATGTGAATGGATAAGTAATTGATCATTTATTTGATGTAGAATTGCATTTGGAATCAAAGTGATATATATAGGCTATTTGGAGGATTCGGTTGAATTGGCTTGAAAGTGAGCTTGTTCAAGTGATTTGGAGGCTTAGGTGAGTTTACATTGCATCATTTAACATGCCTAAATGATTGAATTGTTGATTAGAAACCAATTGTAAAACTCCATTGTTGGCCGAACCTAATGTGCACTATTTACCGTTGAAATTTTGCTTGATTTTTGATTGGATTTCCTTGCTATTTGATCCCATTTAATGATTGTTTAATTGTGTTTCTTGATACCTATATTTTGTTTGCAAATGTGCCTTTGTGTTGATTGAATTGGGTAAGTCAAATTTGCACCAAAACCTAACCTATTGGCTTGCCATTATATGACCACCAAGTGTTCGATGAAATGCCTAGTTCAATTGCCATTAGTCTATTTGTTTTTATGCCATAGGACTACCAATTAAATGCCATTGTTGCCAGCAACATTTGTATGCCAATTGAGCTTCCGTTTTCCACTATAGAACCAACTTTTGTTTTATATCTTTTCTTATTGCTAAACCCTTTATCATTGATTGTATATTATATACGACATTGCCATTGATTATATTGATTACTGTACTGATTGATACCGAACTGATTGTTATTGGATTGACTGATATCCGGATGCCATTGTGTGAGGCCTCGCCCGAGCACCGCCGTCTGGGCCCGCTCTCTTCGAAGGAAAAGAGAGGCATTGTGGGCATCAGAGTGCTTATTTTGGGGAAATTTCTCATGGAGGAGAAGATCTTAGCGCCTTTTATTTGAAAACGATTTTGAATTTTGAAGTCGCCACCTTAAGTTATTTTTATTGGGAAAATTTAAGGTAAAAACCCATTTTGACTCCAGTTTTATCCCAAAAGAAAAAGTGCACTAGTCTTCGAAACCAAAGAGGATTCGGGGACTAGGTTTTTGGTTGAACTTGG
>CANXYC010165075.1:0-70879 GCA_948193065.1 Aleurites moluccanus | reverse complement strand
CTGGGCTCCCATTGTGCACATTGGACCAATGAATTTACTCTCATTGGGAAAAGCGTTCTATACATATATTTATCTCAAGGTTCATAAAGAAAAACTGCATTCTCATAAAACTGAAATTTGGTCAAGAGACCATTTAGCATTTATTACCAAGGCTGTCATGATCTTGGTCCAAGAAATGACCAAGTCATTATCACACATACACACACACACACACACACACATATATATATAGACATGCTCGCAGTATGGCCACTGTAACATTATTACTTGCATTATGTATTCGTTTTATATATATATATATATATATATATATATATATATTAGCAATCATCTCATAATAAGTAAACATAGTTATGATATCCATACTTACTTCACAGTAATATTATCCACTAAATTTGATCACCACTTGCTCAATTCTAGCTTCCTCAATTTCTTGAATTTGGCCGAACCTAAAATCCCTAAATTTCATAAATTAGGTTTTCCTCAAATAATAATAAATATTATGATTCCATTAAATTTTTTACTAGCTTTAAGTCTCTATTATTATTTTCTAATCATCAATTTAATTTATCCCTTAAGAATATTTGAAATTTGAACATGGTCACTATTCACATCACTATACATCCGATTCATAATTTCTCACATCTTCCATATCAACCAAAATTAATGGCCTTAAATGCTCTTAACAGTTCTTATATAACTCATAATTAATTATTCTAACTACCCAAGACTTTAATCTGACAGAAAAATAGAGCTCAAAAAAGAATTACCTTATTTCCCCAACTTGCTTCCTTGAAAAATCTTGACTTGGAATGATGGTTGAAACCTTAATAAGTGAGAGAATATAATGGTTTAATGCATTAATTAGGAATATTAATGCACTAGAAAATAAATGGGACAGATTTGAGAGAGAAAGGAGAAGAAATGAAAAAGAAAGAAGAAAAGAGAGAAGAAGAAAATCGTGAAATTTGGCTACTGCCTCTCCTATAAATAGACTATTACTCTACTTTGCAAATCCCACTTCGCAATTTCTACCTTGCCAAATGCCGGCTCAACAATTCCCACTTCACGAATTCCACTTCGTCAAATGTCACTTTGCATCCGCTTTACCAAATGTCACTTCGCATCCGCTTTGCCAAATCTACCTCGGCAAAGGCCACGTCCCTGAATTCCACTTCCCCAAATGCTACCTCGCATTCGCTTCGCTAAATGCCACCTCGCATCCTCTTCGCCAAATTCACTTCGGCGAAGGCCACTGCGCTAAATTCCACTTCGCCAAATCCACCTCGGCGAAGGCTACTTCGCTGAATTCCACTTCGCCAAATACTACCTCGCATCCTTTTCGCCAAGTTCTCTTCGCCTAATCCTCTTCAGCAAAGGCCTGCTCGCCAAATCCTCTTCGCCTACTCTCGCACTACTTGATCTGTCGAGCTGGGAAACTCTCCTTGCCAACTCGCAATATCTGATCTGTCGAGCTGGGATACTCTCCTCGCCAACTCACAATATCTAATCTGCCGAGCTGGGATACTCTTCTCGCCAACCCCCAAAATTCCCAATTCCTCAATTTTACAACTGACTATAAAACACATACAGAAATCACTTTCCATGCTAAAACCTAACTCGCTCAGCCACTATTATTCTAAAATAAATAATATACTCAGAGTTAAAGCAACACATAATAAGCCACACTTACACTGATCGAGAAAGCATAATTCCTCCCAATTACAAAATTCTCAATAACATCCAGACTCACTGCCCAACAATCTTACAGAAAAATAAATAAGCCTAAAACTTATATATATTCGACTTTTCTACGAAAATCACAAACTTACTTCATAAAATCATAACAAACAAAATTTCTAAGATTTTTCTAAATACTAAATAGATTACTCACAAATAATCAAAATAATAAATAAAAATAAAATAAAATAAAAATAAATAAATAACTAAATAATTAAATAGATTACTCAAGTATTACAAAAATCAATATAAAAAATTATCACTGTAATATTATTATCTGAAAAATTTTATATAACAAATTAAAATTTAAAAATAACAATGTATTAAAAGGCAAATCGAAAAATAATAAGTATAATTTAGCCGAACGAACAATGACACAATGGAAACATTACATTACATGTTGCATTACTTTGTTTGGTTATTTCCTATCTCTTCTTACATCAATATTTTTATGATTTTTTTCTTTCTTTTTGTTGCAATAATTTTTTAATGATATTTTTTTTTCTACAATAAATGTTTTTTTATGCCTTTTTTTATGACAATTCATTATGAATTATTTTCTTAATTTTTAAACTAATTTTTTTTATGAATTATTTTCTTGTTATTACAGAATTTTTTTTTTTAATGATATGTTTTATTTTTTTTAACAGCAATTTTTTCATGGCCTAATTTTTTACAACCAAAATTTTGTAGTTACCAGTTTTCTTTTTTTTATACATAATTAATACTTACCCTTTATTTATTACAACATAATTGATACTTACTGTTTCTTTTATTATATTAATATCAATATAATTAATTAACTTAAATAAGTATAATTTAAAAAAAAATCAATAACTTATTTTGATAGGTATAAAATAATTAATTATTTTAATCATTATATTACATAATTATTTCATTTATATTTTCAAATAAAGTAATATAATGCTCATTATTTTACATTATATTTTTATTACATTAGTCGATTATATAATTCATTACATTACATCATATTAAATGTTTCTTAAATATTTAAAATAATATTAAATTACAAAAAAAAAATTATCTATACATTAAGCATTGTTAAACTCAACTAAAATTTACCATGTCTTTTCAATCTTGCTTCTCGTGTATTTTTTTCAAAAAATATATTTTTTATATTAAATATATACATTAATTAAATAAAATAAAATAAAATATTAGTGTCTTTTTATTAACTAAAAAAAATATACCAAAGAATAAATTCTTATTATTATCACAAAATTTCATCTGCTTGATTGCTTCCTATTTTTTCTTAATCTTTTAAACACATACACAATTGTTTTTTAATGTGAAGAATGTCGTAGTTTTTATTTATCTTCAATTTGTCAACTATCAATTTTGCTTCCCTTTTTTGATATCATTGCGCAAATATATTTGCTCTTGCCTTTTTTGTGCAAATATGTTTTTATCATTTGTGATGGGTCTATTGTTGGGATCTATATCTCAATGAATCTTGGACTCAATTTCATGCTACTGGTACATTTATTTTAGTTTGTTCCAGTTTTATTTATTTTTAGATTATTATTGAAGATAAAAGATCAATGAGATCAAAATTGAATGAACCCAGTTGTTAATTAATTGGAGTTATAGATTTTTTCAAGAGAGGTTCAATATTGCAAGCATTTTTAGATATGGGAATGCATAATGAGATTTACATTGATTTTTTATCAATTGAAATCTTATGATTATTTATTTTAGTCTTTGTTTGCAGCGGAAGCAAAATTTATTGCTGCTAGTTTTCATTATTTTTTTTTAACCACGTATATCTCCACCGTGATACTTTATTATAAAAATATATGTGTGACTTACCACTTGAATCACATCTTATTGGTGCTGCTAATTCTTATTTGCTTAATAAAAATAATGAATGAAATCTAAAGTCTGTCGGATATTATTTTTTTAAAAGAAACACATCTTGCTTGGTAATTATTTATTCTCTTTAGTAATTAGTGGATTGTACCGATTTCATAGTACTACATGGAATATCTCTCATCTGCATATTTAGAAACAAGGATTCAAGTTTGAGATGGCAACACAAAGTTATTGATCTTCATTAAATTGAAAATTGGAGTTTACTTAATCTGTCTATTGAATAGTCTCATAGGTTATCAGAAGCATTTTTAGATGAAAACTTGAAAACCAAAATAAAAGTCCATAATCACAATGCTACAAACCATGGAACACAAATCCTAAATAAGAAGTTTATGTATCATATTCAGACCTAAATCTATAATTGTTTTTAGAAGGGCATCTCCTCTGCAATGCACCCCTACACGACCTTCTGGAACTTGGTGTAAGATGGATAAGCTATTTTTAATACTCAAGGATGATGGAATCACTATCCGTAAATGTTATGATACAGTATTACAAATTTTAAGAAAGTTATTCAAGTTTATAAGATTTCAACATATTTCCAAAATGCAACTGGCCACCCTTTCATAAACCAGAAAGAAAACCAGCAAATTAAGAAAGAAAAGTTGAATTAACATGGTCTCTTGAGCACTGAAAATATAAGGCAACACAATTCCAAACATCGAGATGCCTGCGCCATACTGCCAATATGCTGTTTTCTCATACCCAAGCTCTCTGTCAAGGTCAAATAAGTAAAAATTACAAAGCAAATTAAGTATCACATAGTGGTTGGCCTCATGATGCTGAGGTCATTTTCCCCATAGAAAAAGGAAAAAACAATAGATATTTTTGCTCCAAGGAATTTGACTCCACCATCCATGATCAAAGCAATCCATGGTAATGCCCGCATTGAGGAATTCCCATCAAACTTCCTCTCTTTTGCTTGGGCTATTGATACAAGTCATTAATAAAATAAAACATATTAAAAAAGGTAGTCTGAGAGCAGGGATGACAAAATGCCCCGATCTAATGGGGATCCGTCCTACTCAAAGCTAGTAATTTCTGTTTTGACTGGAGAATGGGACGGAAATTAGAAAAATCCAAAATTTTTAGTAGGTATAGGGTGAGGATGAGAATTATATGTTCCGTCCCATAACTCGCCCCGAATCCGTCTTGCCATATATATATAGAAAATAATTATTATTTTTATAATATGATTGAAATTATAAAAAATATAGTTATTAATTATTGATTATTAATTTGAAAAAATATAATTATTAAATAATTAAGTTATCAAAAAATTATTCATAAAAGAAATTTAATAATAATAATAATAATTTATAATAAAATGATATAAGATTTAAATTTTTATTATTATATATTAAAATATAAATATTTGATTGTTTAGTAGCTAATTACCAATCTTATAACAATATTTTTTAAATAGTTTTAGCAATTGTTATAATTTATATATTATATATTATCATCAATATTTATTTTTTATTTAAATTTTAATATATCAATTTATATAATATAATTTTATAATAAAAAATTCTAATAAGTTTATATAAAAATCAAATTTTCTGATTATAATCGAAAATTCTAATAAATTTATCAGAAAATTATATTTTATTTAATTGAATATATATTTTTTCTTATTGAGAACTTTTTAATTTATTTTTGGGTTAATTACGATTTTCCCCATGTAAAATGATTTAATACGTTAACTTCCTCTGGTGAATGTCACAGTATACTATTAGACTCTTCCGTCTAATTTTATTGTTATTCAATTTTAAAATGGTCAATAAGGGGCAATAAAAAGACAGAAATATCATTACCTTTTATTTTTAATTAATTACATCATATTTTTACTTTTAATTTTTTTTAAGGTTAAAAAATATATTTTTATATTTTTTACAACTTTGAAAATAAAATAAATAAAAATATTTATAAAAATATTTTTTTAAAAAATATTTTTTACTTTTTATTTTCAAATTTTTCAAAAATATGAAAATTAATTTTTTATTTGTATTAAAAAATTTAAGAAGAAATAATTTAATTTCTTCTTCAATTATTTTTTTTAAATAAAAAATATTTTTTAAAAAAATATTTTTGTAATATTTTTTATTTTCAAATTTTTTAAAAAATATGAAAATAAATTTTTTAACCCTAAAAAATATTTTTTAAAAGCAAAAATAGATGTAATTAATTAAAAATAAAGGGTAAGAGTAATTTTGTCTTTTTACAACTCTTGTTGACCATTTTAGGATTGACTAACGGTAAAATTAGACGGAATGATATACTGATATAACGGGACATTCGTCAGGGGAGAGTTAGTATATTTTTGAAAAGTTGTGGAGAACTTAACATATTGGGTTATTCTACGGAGAAAAATATTAATTAACCCTTTATTTTTTTTTTATGTTAAATACAACTCAAAAAAATAATGAATGAATAAAATATATAAGGTGTAATATTAATTTTTTACATGAAAAAATCATGCCATATGGGGCTTCATGGGGATCTCAATACCCATGGAAATGGGAATGAGATATCAAAATTTTAACTCATTGAGAAATGAGAGGGGATGGGTTGAGGTTTTAATAAATGGGGACGGGGATGAAAATAGTGGAATCCGCCCCTTACCATCCCTATATGAGAGTAAGAGAGAGAGAGAAATTGCCAACCATATGAAATTTCTCCATTTATCTTTCACTATCAATTGAATATAGACAAAACACATTTTCAACCTCAAACTTTTTCATTTGTGATTAAGCCCTTAAAGATTTATTTATTCTGATCGAAGTCCTTAAAATTTTATTTTTTAATACATTGAGAGGTTAACACAATTGTGATTCACGCGCATTAATAATTGTCCATTTCTAAGATTGAAAAGGTGATTAGGACAAAGGGCTCACAACTGGATTGAAGAGCTTACTAGGAAAAAAAAAAGGCATAAATTATTTTTACAACCTAAACAAGACACCCTTTTTTAGCACAGAGACAATTATGCACACGCTAACATGAGGTAAATTACATTTATCATTCCTTAACTATGGACTAACACATATTATTATTCATCAATTAATTTTTATAATAGTAAAATCTATATCATTATATCACTTGTTTCATGAATTTCTCTTACCCCATTTTTTTATGAAATTCACAAATTAAAAGCTAATTGGGATGCTAAGTTAGCCATTTTAAATTCATAAGTAATCCATGTCAGCCCTCATTCCCTGTAATTTGATATTCTCTCTCTTCATTATGCGCCTGTTCGTTGCCCGTCTTTCTGTCTATTTCCCTCACTCTTTTTCTCTGAAAACATGCTCTCTTTATTTATGACTGTTGGTTCGTCTTTTACCCAGAGAAAGATTGATCTTTGTCTTCAGATTGTTGAAAGTTCTCTCCCTTTCTGAAATGCCTTTTGCATATTTATGATTTTGAACCATAAACCTTGAATATTTTGTTGTGAATAGCTAAAAATTTCGACAACTAAGTTTGGCAAAAAGTGAATAAATTGTGAGAAAGTATAAAAGGAAGCAAATTTAGTTTGAACAACAAAAAGTACTAGAAATTGGAATGGAAAAAGTTTGAGGTTGTTGGTTCAACTTGATGGTGGACCAGCATTCACCTATGGCCAGAAAAGGAAGAGGTAAGAGAAAATAATATTGTCCCATATAAAATAAAATATTACTTCATATGCTACAGAAATTAGGATATTGTGTTATTTACCTATGCAATATTTCATTTATTGTGGTTTAGCTTGTTTGTATTTTAATATGATTTAGGGTTTCAATTTTGGTTGGGTTACTGTGAATAAAATAATATTTTAATATTTTAATTAAATAAAATATGTGTAGTTGAATGTTGTGACAAAACTTACAAGTATATAAATCGTGAAGCAAGTAATAGTAGTAAGTAGTAGTAGTAAGTAGAGTATCGTTCCCACGAGAAGGTGGTATCAAGTACTAAAATTAATACACCCTCTATTATTTAGACAAAATAATAATTTTCTTTAAGAATAAAAACAAAATTTTAATTTAAGAATTAAAGACTTGTGGATTTAAGAATTTATAAATATATAAAGATAAAGCAAATCTAAAAATTAGATTTCATCAGCTGACTATCTATGAATTCTCTATATTTTTCTTAATTGGTTTGATTTATTGAAATTAATGATCAGGTTTGCCTAAGTCATGTGAAGTCCTCTCTTAAGGTATAACACAAATATTCATGCTAATCTTAAGTCTACTCTCGTGATCTTAAACAATTAATATTAATTCATTAAATTCTTTGGAATATTTTTTTAATGATCACAAAAGAATGTTCTTATTTTTAAGTAACACTTTCCCTATGTTTAATGTCTTAATAAACTAGTATTATACTTTCACTCCCGCTACTTCATACAACATCTTAAACATGTAAATAGTAATCAATTATTCATAAAATTTAAGTCCTAAGACAATAGATTAATTCCAATTAATTAAGCAATTAATAAAATATAGATAATTATAGGTAAAATCAAAGTACTACATCTAAATTCAATCAAGAGTTTAGCCACACATATTTGAAAATAAAATTACAAACTTTATTGAAATAATATAATTGTTCAACATGCTAACAATAAAATAAAAATTAAGAACAAATAGAGTTAAGAAATAAAACTCTTCTCTATTCGTCAAATCCAATTTTAGTTGCTAGTTTCTCCAATTTGAATTTTCTTCTTATGCCTCTTAATGATTAACGCCCTTCAAATGAGCCTTCCTAACATTAAATAGTCCAAAAATTCATTTTTCCTTCAATAATCGGGTAGTTAAAGTCGAAGGTCCAATAATTGGGTCAAGAATGGACAATAATCGGGTACCGGTTATTGTACTGTGTCTTTGAATTTCTTTTGCTGAGTGATAATTGGATAATTGGCTCAAAAATCGGGTCCAAGTCCTCCAATAACTGGGTATTGGTTATTCAAGGCAGATTGTCTTCAATTTTTTTGATTTTTAAACAAAAAAACTTGTTATCCTCAATTTTCCTTCAAAACTTCAAAACTAACAAACTAACATCAAATCTCAACAAAAATCAAAATAAAATAATTAAAATCCTAATAAATCTATTCAAATTAAATTAAATTAATACCTAAAATTAGCACACATTATTAATTAAATTATTGATGGTTGAATTAAATGGATTAACAAATATTTTATAGTTAGGATGTTGCTTTTTTGTGTATTTGTTATATTGTGGGCAACATGTTATGTCCCACATGATATGTCCTATATGATATGTCCCATTTGAATATGGACAATGCATTGAGAGTACTCCTAATTTAGTTAGTTATTTTTCATGGTATGTATGAAACATTTTATTATTATTATTATTTGAATTGCATGAAATGAAGAGTTAAAAACATTCATATGTGGTTATATTGATACTTCATTTTACATTTTTTTTACACACTTATGCATTTCTAAAATTAAATTACACTATAATGGGGATAAAGAAGAATGGGGTTACTGTAATGGAGAAGTACATTATATAAGGAATCAAAATCCAAATAGAATTTCTATGACTAATATTGTCTTAACATTATTAAAAATGGGACTTAAAGACATGATGAGATACTGGTGGTAAGTGCCAGGGATGGACTTCTATGAAGGGTTGTGGGCCATAAATAGAGATGCACATGTTTATGAAATGACATTAATTGCTTTTGAATTTGGGGAGGTTGATGTATTTGTGAAGCATTTAACTGAGGAACAATTATTGGATGAAGCAGATCCTCATCCTAAAAGTGGGTCTATAATTGAAGAAATTGATGAAGTTAGAGGTAAGGATGCAACAGACAAGTAAGAAAAACAAAAAAATGACAATGGAAGGGGCAACACATCTCAGTCCAGAAGGGATAAGCAAAATATAATACATGCTTGTAGGGACAGAGGCAATCAAACAAGAGGCAAAGATATACCTAATATGTTAACATGCAATATTTGTAATGAAGGTGATGAAGTTGTTGTGGTTGTAATAACAGAACTTAATGAAGATATTGGGATACAAATTCAACTACAAAAAAAAAAGAAAAAAGTTAGCAATTTATGGAAAGAAAGGGGGCAATGTCAATAGGTGTTACATTTATTTTCATTTATTATATTAATAATATTATTGAATTTTATTTGAATTTTGGAATAGTACTATTATTTATTAGTAATATATATGTAGGAAATGAAATTGGGGCAAGGGCTAAAATTGAGAATGAAGTTGGGGATGAAATTGATTATGAAGCTAGTGGTCCTATGGAGAATGTAGTTGGATCTCCAATTGATAATGAAGTTGTTGCTCCTATGGAGAATGAAGATGGGCTAGAAATGGACAATGAAGTTGGTGCTCATGTGGAGAATGAAGATGGTCTATAAATGGGGAATGAAGACGGTGTTAGATTGGAAACTTAAGCTAGTCCTGAAATGGATAATGTTTTTGGTCCTAAACTTAATAAGTGAGCAGATGAAGGTGATGATTTAAATTTCCAAGACAAAGATTATGATTTCGAGGACATTAATGAAGATCTTGCAGAGGCTTTACAAGAGAATGAAAATAATGTTCCATGTAATGTTGGTTCTAGAAGTACAAGACCATTTGGCATACCTACAGGTGTAGGGATCAGAGTGAATTATTCAAAAGTAGACATGGGTAATTATGTGCCTGATAAAGAATCATATTATGCCTGAAGTGATGAGCTTCACACAGATTTAGAATTAGATGGTGATAATAGGCATAGGTATGCAGAGTTTAATAGTTCTAGAGATATTGAAGACCCATCCTTTATGGTTGGGATACTATTTAAAGACACACAATAGTTGAAAGAAGTCATTAGAAATTGGAAAAGGAGGAAAATGATTTGGATAGCATTTACTTAAAAAAAATTATAAAACAGTTGCAACAATAATAATTTTTTTTATTTATGCAATAAACATTGCTTTATGGCTTAAATATGACAATGTAAAAACATTGCTTTTGTGATTCGATGTTGAAACTACACAATTAGGGTATGTTTGAACATTGGAATCATTACTAATATATATATCAGGTACATATCACAAATTGGTTTGCTTTTATGTTCAATAAATTAGTAGGTTTATAAGCATAATATGCAAGTATCATAAAATTTATCATACAGTTACTAAAATAACATAACAAAAAAAATTGTGGTCTCGTATTTCCATTAGAATTGATTTTAACAAAATAACAAAAAATATAGTTCAGATCTCATAGACCCATAATTAAGCCACTCCTTTGACTAATTTAACCTAAAAAATAATATAAAAAGGAAATATTATCCTATCCAGAATCATCCCAGGTCATTCTTTCTTTATGGCCACCAATGAAGAAATCAAAAGAATACCCATACAACAAACAACTAGCCCTCATACAAAGATATTACGCAAGGTTTGAACAATATTTCTCATGCATATATTTTTTTTCTCATTCTCTAACCTATTTGTTTTCCTCAATAATGCATTTATTACATTCTTGGCTCATTCAGGGTACTCAAAATGCACTTAGATAAAGAATTTGCATGGGCTATAAGTTGTCTGGAAAATATTAAATAAAATCGAAATTAAAGATCTAACTATCATTTTTTCATAAACCACGATTGCTAAATGTGAAATAAACTTACTTAACTCATAATTTTTGCATCCATAAAACCTCTTCCAATAGTTATCTTTGGTCCAAGAAGTATGAAGTGGAACTTCTTCGTTACATTCACAAATCGAGCTACTATATTCCATATGCAATTCTGCCATGCTTGAGAATTTGAAGAACAAATTATATTTCTTGGTCTTCAAGTGCGTTATTTGTTATTTCTCTCTCTAGGTTTTGAAATTTTTTTTCATTATCTAATGAAAGGGAAATTGGGATTAAAGAAGAGTTAAAAGTTTTGACTTAGAAACAATTTTCCCTAAATAAAAGACCCTGCTCAATTAAAAAGAGAGACTAGAAACTTGTAGCGTGTAAAGAAATAAGGGTTAGAAAAGGGTTGATGTGAGTTATTTTTGAATTTAAAAATGATTGATATAGCATCCCAATCAGCTTTTCATTAGTGAATTCGATAGAAAATTAGGTGAGGGACTTTCATGAAATAAGTGATATAACAGTAGGGAATTTACTGTTACAAAATTTAATTTAAGTACAATAATGTATGCTAGTCCATATTTGAGGGATAGTGGGTGTACACATAATTTTCTGAAGGACAATTTGGTAATTTTATTTAGTTCATCGGATTCTTTTTTTATTTTGATTCTTCAATTCATTGAAGAAAAAAAAACCTAGTTTTCCCAAAATGATTCACCAAATTTCAATTCAAAGTGAAAGAAATCCAAAAATTTCACAAATAAAAAATTCAACTCAGCTCAACTGAGCCTTAGTCCCAAATTAATTAGGATTAGCTATATGAATTATTCTTTTTCATTCCAGGTGCTCATGGGCTATATTTGCAAAAAGATATAAAGTAATTAAATCATTCTTAATCACTCTCCCCTAAGTTAGTTTAGGTTTACCTCTACCTTTTTTTCTAACATTTAGCTTAATATGGTCCATTCTTCTAACTAGTGTATCGTCAGACCGACTCATATATCCAAACCATCTCAACCTATTTTCTCTAAATTTATCCTCAATGCTACTCCAATTTTTTCTCTAATACATTTATTTTGAATGCGATATATTCTAATATGTCCACATATTCATTTCAACATTTTCATTTCAGCAACACGCATCTTAGAGATATGTTGCCCTTTCATTATCGAACACTCGCTACCATACATCATATCAGGTCTTAATGTTGTTTGACAAAACTAACCTTTCAACTTGAGTGAAATTTTACGGTAACATAGAACCCCCATGGCAAGCTTCCATTTCAACCACCCAGATTTTATCCTATGGCTAACATCCTCTTCACATCCTCCATCTCCTTAGAGGATTGAAACAATACTTAAAATGAGTGCTTTGGGACAATGCTACTCCATCTAAACTAAATCTCTCATTATCCCCACTGCGACCTTTACTAAACTCGCAATGCATATACTACGTATTAGTTCTACTCAACATGAAGTCTTTGGACTCCAAAGTGCTTCTCTATAACTCTAACTTCCTATTAATTCCCTCTTATGTTTCATCTACTAGTACAATCTCATTTGTAAACATCATGCACAATGGGATTTCCTCTTATATATGTTTTGTTAATTCATCCATAACCAACACAAAGAGGTAAGAGCTCATTGTGGGCCCTTGATGTAACCCATCTGATATAGGAAAGTCTCGTGAGTCTTCTCCAACTGTACAAACATTATTCATCGCTCCATCATACATGCCCTTCAAAACTTGTATACACCTAATCGATATCCCCTTATGTTCTAACATCCATCATAAAACTTCTTTTGAAACTCTATTTTAAGCCTTCTCTAAGTTAATGAAAACCATATGCAAGTCTTTTTGCATATCTCTATATTTCTTTATCAGGCTTCTAATGAGAAAGATTATTTCCATTGTTGATCAACTCGGCATGAACCAAATTTTTTAGCAAATATATATGTAACACCACATAAGCGATATTTTATAACTCTTTCACACAATTTCAAAGTATGACTCATGAGCATAATTTTCTTATAGTTCGAACAATTTTGAATGTCTCCCTTGTTTTTAAAAATGGGTACTAAAAAGCTCTTCCTTCATTCATCTGACATTTTCCTTGAAGTTAAAATTTTGTTAAACAATCTAGTCATCCAAGCTACTCTTACATCATCTAGACACTATCATACTTCAATAGGTATTCCATTAGGGCCACATGCTTTCCCAACTTTCATTCTCTTCAAAGCCTCATTAACTTTTGAAAATCTAATCTTTCTAGCGAATGTCACATTCTTCTCTATAGTCATAAGGTTTATGTTGACCATGTTACCACATTGGTCATCATTAGGAAGTTCATTGAAGTAACTCATCTACCTTTTCTTAATGTCCACATCTTTCACCAAACTTGTTCCTTCTTTATCTTTAATACACCTTACCTGATTAAGATCTCAATATTTTCTTTCTCTCGTCCTTGCTAGCTTGTAGATATCCTTTTCACCCTCTTTCGTTCTAAATTTCTCATACATCTTTTCAAAGGCTCGTGCTCTTGCTTGGCTTATGATCTTTTTTGCCTCTTTTTTTGCTTTCTTGTATTGCTCATAAGCCTTCTCATTATCATATTTTGGTAGTCTCTTGTACCATTCCCTATTACTTTTCACTGCATTTTGTACTTTCTCACTCCACCATCACCTCTCCTTTGAGGGTGGACAATGTCTTTTAGACTCTCCCAAAACTTTTCTAGCTCTTTTTCTAATATTTGAAGCCATGTCTATCCATATATAATTAGCCTCCATGTCTAATTTTCATACTTCCTACTTGAGAAATTCATTCTTAAATATCACTTGTTTCACCGCTTTTAATTCCCATCACTTTATTGTAAATGTCGTACTTCTTGTACACCTCCCTATCATTCTCCTAATTTTGACATCCAGAACTACCAATGTATGTTGACTTATTAAAACCTCTCTAGGGATTACTTTGCAATCCTTGCATAGAGCTCTATTTGAATTTCTTATAAGAAAGAAGTCAATTTAATTTTTATTTTGTCCACTTTTAAAAAGTTCACAAATAATCAAAAGAAAATTTTTATTCTTTCTGTAGAATCATTACACTAACCATCAAAGTAGTTTAAAACATATATATAATTAAAATTTTAAAAAATAAAAAAAAAAGGAAATTAATTTATTGTACAGGAAGGACCTTCTTGACAATCTCATCACTGAAAGCAGCAATTTGGGAGTCAAATTGATTTTATAGTATCTTCTTTCTGCTTCTCCAAAGTGTCCAATGCTTCATGCAATTCTTCTTCTATTTTTTCTTTTCTTTTCTTTAAATAATTTATGCTCCAACTCAGCCTGTGTTTCTTTTTTCATTTTGTTAAAGCGTTGAAATCTCCTTCGCAACTCTCATAACCGCCGTTGCCTGCTCCACCAGCTGCTTCACATCCGATGAAGTATCCTTCACGCTGCTGAGTTTCTCTTTGATTGCAGCATCTCCCTCGCCCATGAATTTGCAGCATCTCTCTCATCCATGTATTTACCAAGAAGAGAAAAGTAGAACTTGTCCAAAACCACCATCAGGATTAAGAACTGAACCATCATGAGGTAAAGGAAGTGGCCGCAAAGAGAGAGAGATTGTAGCTTGCTTGATCTTTGCCAGGCTCTCACATATTGAAGAAGAAATGAAAGGAAAACAACGTTGTTTTGAAGCCTTTAAAAATAATTCTTTCATTTTTTGTTCTTTTAATTTTTCCTTCTTAGCATCCTGAATGCAACTTCAATTCTCTTCACATGCTTTTAACGCACATGAATCTCATAAAAAAAATAAAAAAACCCTGAATGTGTTAGAAAAATTAATATTCCAAGGCTTGACAAGAAAAAATAAGTCTTTTTGAGGGCTTCATAGCACCTGCGCAAGAGGATGTGTTTGGCCTTGAATATATATGTCGACACCATAATTTTTTATTTTCTTAAGAATCATAAAAATGCCGAGTGTACTACTGTACTTTCTACAATGGTTAAACCACAGAAGGGATGATCAAGAGAAACACAAATTGACTAGTGCTATTAATAAGACATGTTGTGGAATTGGGTATACAACCCATTACAAACCAAACCATGTACAAGTTTTGAATCAAGGAAATGAAATTAATTAAAGGAGTTGCCAGTCATCCTCATGTGAACAACCTTCTACATCATTCATGGGCATCACGCCAAGCGAATCATCCTCTTGAACCTCAACACTATCATTTAACATGTCACCATGACCTACTGACTTTGGCAATTTATGAGAATGAGCCACAGTAAACAAAGGTGCACCATGCGAATCATTTGCCAGCTTTGTTGCTAGACAACAGAATTTATCAAAAACATCTGTCCAGCAGCAAGTAGAAAATCAGGAAAATCAGGAAAGGTAAGATACACTAGTGGATGAGTTTCTTTCAAGAAGTTAATCTTGGCTTAAATATTAAAAAATAAAAAATAAAGAAGATCAGACAGCAAACCTTTGTCTTGACAATAAAATCCAATTGCTAAGGATGGATCAATTGATTCCAGGGGTATATGCCTTATGACGCTGGACAAATTATCACAAATAAGAAGCAAATCCCAAAGAATAAATAGAAATTTAATTTCCATAGGAGTCATAAAATGAAATTTGTCCTAGCACCAAGCTTACTCGCAGTGGTACGACGAAGTGTCAGCCTCTATGCCATCTCTGTTAATATGGACCACCTGAATATGCAAACCATCAATTAGAACACAGGCATTACTGAACCATTCACAATAAACTCATGTCTAACAAGGTTATATTAATTTCCAAGCTACACTATAAATCTGGCATCAAACTGACTTTCTTCAGTTTTACACATGTATGTACACGCTGAAATAAGAAATAAATAAAAATAAAAATAGAATCATAGGAAAACACCAGACATTACCAGGTTTATAATATATAATGTATGCTCCGTTGATGTGCAATCAGGCTTGGTTAGCAAGCTTAACTATATGATTTCAGGTGTGGATAGAGACAAACGCCAGTCTCAAGCATCTTAGGAGAAGAATGAATAAAATCTGAATTATTCATTTTACTTGGTGAAAGAAGAAAGTTAATTATTGCTCAAATAGATGCCAGCATAATAGAGTATAATATCTCAAAGTTGTAATACATAGAACTGCTATTGCATAGCTGTGCTAATATGGACATTCAATGTCCACACTATTGTCTATATATGCTACTCTTTACTTTGTTTTTTGATGTGATTATATATATATATTGTTGTGTTTATCTCCCCAAGCTATTGTGGAGTACTGGTGTACTACTGTACTAGCTATTTATGTGCCTTTGATTCAGGATTATGTTCATGTGCCTCTACTGAATATCCTTGTGCTCGAAGTTTATGAGTGAAATCTTCATTATGTTCCAAAAGAAAAATGTTGTGAATTTATATACACTAATCATGCTAAAAAAGCTAAAAGGGAGAAATAAACAAACGTATGCATAGAGAAATGTAAGAACAACAGGAGGAATACAAGTCACAATTGGTTTGTATTCCAGCTTTGGTTAACTACTTTGATGGACACCATATATATTGCTTATATTACAAAGGGTTTAATTGAGCCAAGCTAAAAAAAAAATAAAAATAAAAAGAGAGAAAAGAACTAAAAGCTCATAACTCAACTCGAATTTGATCGAACTCATTTTCACATTTGAACTCGAGTTGATTAGGTATTACTCAAGTTGACTTGATTATCATTAAAAATATTCGTTTTTAACAGATATTATATTGAAGTTTGAAAGCACCCAAGTGAGCTTAGATCCAATCTTTTAGGATTAAGTGTAACTAACTTATTATGTAAATATGATTATATAAAAACAATTAATACTCGAGTGGGCTGGTGAGCTACTTGAGTATTACAACCCTCGAACTTGGGTCAACTCGAGTCAAATTCAAATATTTTAAAAGTTGAGTTCGAGTAATTCACAAATAGCTTGACTAGTTTACAGCTGATATACCAGAACAGTAGAACTTCCGCAATACCCCACAATTTTCTCCTATTACATTGGGGAGATTTGGGTAGTCAACTTCGAAGCCTAATTACCATTATCACCACATAGAAGTTATAAGATAACTACCAAGTACGAAAATTGCTAGAATTTAATCCATGCGTATAAATACAGCAAAATTGTCGACACTATCTATGTCTTTTGAGCTCCTAATGAATACTTTTCATGCACATGTCAAACTAGTCTTTCTATTCACTGAAGAATTCTGCCATAGAAAATGCCACATATAAACCTATGTCACTTTCTAATTTGTTACTATTTATAATAACACCAGCCTACTCTTATCTGCTCTAGTTCCCTGCTGACGTTATTATCCTACATAATAAAGTAAATACCATTATCAATTCACTCCTGCAGTTGAGGGAAATTATAGGCATCTCCCCTTAATTATAGAAGTTAGAGTCAACTGTCTTGAAATGCATAATTAGGTAATGAATGAACATTTTCAGTACTGTGTTTCAATTACCCATACAGTACAGAAGGCTCAGTTACCCAGTAACATTAATCGTTTTGAAAATACCAAAAAATGAAAGGGTTTTTTAATATAATTAAAAGCAAGATATATTCTGCAATTTTTTTATAATTTGGCAAACATTTGTTGACCAAACCTAAACAGCTATTACAGTCACTCAAACCTTGTGATGATAGATAAAATGAGCAGCTAATATTAAAGAAATTAAACAGAATTATGCTTTACCGGTTGGACTTCATGTGGATCAAGGTAAAAAGCATTGTCATTTTGTACACCGACAATGTAAGTTGAGGCACCAGGTTTTCCACCCACAATTCCAAGGCTTTGGGGAAAGGTGAATGTTGCCCGCAAAGACGGAATATACCTAGTAACAATTGTAAGAAAAGAAATGATAAACATATATGGAAATTAATCATACTAGTTTCAAGAAAGTATTATGCTAACTGTATCTGTAAGAGCAGCAAGATAAAGGGGAGAGATAAAAATTTAAAAAAAAAAAGAGATTCACTCATAGAATAGAGGAGAAAAGAAGTGTATGGTAAACTAGAATCCTTGCCATACGTGATGTGTGGACAGGATAATTTTGTACCAATATGTGCACAAGGATAAGGGGGCACAGAACACACATGGTGAGCAACAATAATAGTTATGTAACCTAACATAGGTAAGTTAAGAGATAATCAAATATACTATGGTCTTGTTAGGATCTCATATAGACCTTATGAACCTTTATGAGCCTCTAAGATATTGTGACGTTAAATCACAACAGGTTCTTGCATTCTCTACTCAACTACTGCACAAACTGCATACAATAATGTCTTGACAGGGATGAAACAAACCGAGCTTGAGTTATCAGTAGCTCAAGCTCCACTCGTTTATCTTTCTTCAGGCTTGAGCTCGAGCTCGTCAAGAGCTCTAAATTTGGACTCGAGTTCGGCTCGTTTAAAATTTACTATGTTCAAGCTCAAGCTCATCTCATGAACGGCTCATTTGTTGAAATAGCTCGTGAACAATTCATTTTCTCTTGTATATGTGTATATATTATTACACATATTATCTATTAATTATAATTATTTCTATCTATATTTTTTAAGAATTAACAATATTTGTAAAAGAAAAAGAAAAGAGGATTGAAAAAATTTTCAGAAAATAAAGCTAAATATTCTCCCCTCCTTGACAGTTTATACAAATAAATGAAATTTACTTCAAGACGGTCAAATTATACGGTTAATCCAAACACCAAAAACCTTCAGTTCAGTTCTTGCTTGGCCGTTTGCAACTATTCTACCAAAACATCAATGACATTCTCATCAAAACTCTTCATAAATATATAATGATAAAATTAGTGTACGTAATGCAACCACGATATTCAATTGAAGGATCAAATTAATTGCCCCAATACATCCCCATCAAAGACTCCTCTAAACTACCAGGCATACAATAATAGATATGTGGTCATAGAATATCCAGCAAACTTTTGTCAGTGCAAAGAATCTAATTGTGGTTTAGCTATTGATGAATGAAAGCACGGCATCATAAAACATGAAGAGCCCCTCAAATTCCTAAGCAGTGTGCAAATTACATAAAGATCAAACTAGAGCATCTAAGGAATGAAGCACGAGGAGATTTTGTTACTTGAACATAACTTTCGGTAAGAAAACAAAGTGAATCAGTTAAAAACAAACCAAGATAAAATAATAATAATAATAATAATAAAAAGAACAGACACTTTCAATATGCAAGATAAATTACAGAGATGGATTACAAACCTTGGATTTACTTTTTCAATTCCAAGAACCAAAGGCACCAACAGAAGAATCGGCGTCCAATTTTCTTGACCTTTAGAAAACTCTAAACAGTGTCTAGAGGCATCTTCGATGCAGACAACTGGAGCTCCACCTCGCTCCCCATCTTCACCAGAAACAACATAAACAGCCATTGGAAGTGACTGATATTCAAGGTTGTTTTCCTCTCTCTTGGAGCGAGCAAGTGATTCCCATGAGCGGCACATGGCATATGGGCCAACCCATGACCCAGCTGCAAGGCTATAAACCTTTCCAGCCTCAATAAGATTGTGGATGGAGAAAGGTGATGCGTCAGAATCACCAAACAGGTGCAAGATCTCAACATATTCTTGATCCAACGGCTGCATAATAAAATAAAATAAAAAAATTGAGCATGCCTACTACCAGGCATTAAAAGTGATCCATGACTCTGTTATATGAGATATTGTATTTTTATGTTCATAGTTGACTGGAGAAAAAGAATAGTAGAACAAAGAAAGAAATCAAGGGGATGGAAAATCAATACCATTCATCTTACCTTTTGGAAATGTTTTCTCCAGGATCTCCCCAGTCGATGAAAAAGCAATGCCTGCTCAGTTAGAAATCATAAAAACTGATAAATCAAAACGACGGTGCTATAAGAAAACATATACGTCAAGTGTTCATCAAATTATACAAGAATAATGAAATCATCTTTGGAAGCGAAAAATGATACAGCGAAAAATACCTGAGCAACAAGCATCTGACTGCTTCGTAGCATGCAACCCCAGCCTACATCACTGGTTAATTTTGAATCTCCAATTGCATCAAAACCTATATAAACAAAAATAAATTAGTCCTTCTCAACTTTTTATCTGCTAAATTCATGTTCAGAAACATGTTAAAACAGACAACATGATCCCATAACACAAACCTTTTCGATATGTCATTAAAATACGTGACGAAAAATCATGTGTGAATGCAGCTAATCCATTGTTTGTAACTGCATCCCCATTGGACCCGTCTGGTGAAATCTTATAACACACACCTAGAAGCCATATATCACTAGTAGTATTAGATATCCCAGTCCTGCTAGGCCCTAATACACGCTCGTGAATTCTCCTCATTGAGCCACCTGCCACAATTTTCTTCACAGCAGAAGTCCAACCATTGTTTCTAATATGACTTCCTTTCTTCTCAGCAGTAGTAGGTGACTCACGATATGTTTCAAAGACTGAGAAAGCAGATGCGAAAAAGCTTGACCATAAATACCCTTTATTAGATAACTTACTATCACAACTGGACCCTTGTTGTTCTGAACAATCAGATGTTAAAGAACTATTTGTGTTATCAATTGTACTTTTAGAAGAACATTTTGAGGCAACCCTCTCGCGAAAACCCTTCATTACCTATAGTCATGGAGAGGAATCGGCCATAGACCCCAACCAAAACTTTGAACAATTTGAATCAATTTATCAGCTGAAATCAAGAAACAAACTCAGTTTCCAATAGAAAACTCAATTGAGTTTCAAGAAAACAGAAACCCACACAGCGAATTGCGTTCTAGAACCAAATATCAAGATTTTCTAATCATTTAACCAACCCCATATAAAAGGAAAAACGAATAAAATATAAACTAAGAAGCAAAATTGCAATAAAAAATCAACTGGCAAACAAAATTATGAAGAATAAACAAGATAATCACAAAAAGGAATTCAATTGTTTTACTTACCGATTGCTGTGGATGGAGTAACTAGGATTTACAGCAAGAAGAGGATGAAATTGAATTCTCCAACAATCATCAGCGACTTAGTAACCTTTAAAGATTTTGTTAGCTGTTTGTGGATATCTTTAATGGTGATCATTGCTTCATTATATCAAAGAAAAGTACAGAGAAAAGAGCACCAAAATGAAAATGAAGAAGAGAGGAGAGAGGATGCTCAAATTAGAGACACTATTGTGTGTCATGAAAGACACATTTACAATGTTATCTGTTATGAGTAGCCAATAATTAATTGCCATCTATGTAGTTATTATTATTATTCCTTTAATTATTATTTTTTAGACTTAAAAATTAATTTTTTATTTATTAATGAGCACTTGGTTCATTGACATTCAAGTAGTCTCTGAGTCCAAAGATTTAGAATTCGAATGCAGTTAAAATCAAATTTATTAAAAAATAATAACTTATTTTTAAAATTAAAAATTTAAATATTAAATTATTTTTATATACCATAAATTCATAAAATATAAGAGAATTTACTATTCAAAACACTCGAATTTTTTATTTAATATGAAATAGATATTCGACTGTTGAGCAATTAGTTTAATTATAAAATTTTAAATTATTTAATAATATTAATATATGTATCTAGTTTAAAAATTTAAACTATATATAAATTAATAAATTAAAATTTTGAAGAATTTCTATATGTATACAATAATTGTTGAGCCTTCTCTTTTGGATAAATAATCTAAATGTGAGAAGCGTTCCATTGATATAAGGTGCATATTTGGGAAATCTAACCAAAATGCTAGAAGTCACTAAAATCTAAAGCATCATTATCATTGCTTGATGCATATTGGATTAAAAAGTAGATCATAACTCAAGTTTATGCTCTTATTAAATTTGTTCATGAGTTATCTACAATTTCAAAAATATTAAAATTTTTAAAAGTTCAATTCATTTGACCTATAATTTATTTATTTTTTTATAAAGACCTAAAATTTATTTAAAATTGATATTCGAGATAAATTTATTATTTACTGATTAAAATAAGATTTGGTTGATGATTCTAAAATAATTTTTATTCAATTGAATTTAATAATTTGATACTCAAAATAATTATAATTTTGTGCTAATTTATCATATGTTATGATTGATATTTTTCAAATTATAATATTAGACTTATACATAACTTGTAAAGGATTAATAATTGTAATAATTTATTTAATTTGTTAATAATTATTTAATAATATTTAAATGATAATTAATTGGGTATAAGAACTTGACTAACTACTCATATGAAATCTCATAAGTTATAAATATAATATTTATTAAGTTTTTATGGGCAGATTTCGTTCTTACTTTCTTACTGTACGCCTGTCGCAATTTCTGAATTTGGATAGTGACATGAATTAAGTTTTGTGAAAAAAAAAATATGAATGTTTATTGTGGTTTTGACTATTTTTTGTATATTTTGAAAAATATGTCAATGTGAATATCTAGTGATGGAAATAAGACATTGGATAATTGTGGAACTGTCTATATTTAGGGGTGTATTCAATTTAAAATTTTAAAAATTTTTATAAATTTAAAAATATGGTGTATTCAATTTAGATTTTTAAATACTCTATCAAAATAAGATAGTATTCAGTTAAATCTTTTAAAATATATGAAAATCAAGAGGTATTCAATCAAAATTTTTATAAAGTTTTTAAAAATCAACCCATATTCAAAAAGTCATTGATTTTTAATGACTTTTTATGTGTTAGTAACCCCTCCAAAATTTTCTTTCAATTTTTTTCAAGATTTTAAATATTTTTTATTTTTTATCTGCTAATAAGAGATAACCAAATCAAATCAAATCAAATGAAAAGACTACTGCAAATAATGAATTTATTTTTTAAAATCATTCATTTAAAAATATATATAGGCTGTATAATGTTTTCAATATGTTTTAAACCAATTCATTTATTTTTTATTATAATTTTTTGTAATTTTTATATAATTTTAAGTATTTAAAAAATAATTAAAAATAAATATTTAGTAATTAATAAGGCATTTAATATGAGAGTTTTAGATTTTTATTATTTTTTTATTTTATAAGTAAGATCGTATAATATTTTTTATATATTATAATATAATTGTATAATATTTTTAATATATTATAATATAATTATATAATATAATATAATTGTTTTTATTATATTCTTCATAATTTTTTATTTATTTAATTGAATATATTATAATTGATAGTTTAAATGTTTATATTAATATTTAAAGTTAAAAATAAAAATATTGAAAGCGAGATCGAATAATAATAACAATAACAATAATAATAATAATATATAATAACTTTATATTACTATACCTTTTTGTTTATAATAATATTTTTATATTTTTATATCTTTATAAGTTATGAAAATTAATAAAAAAATATTTTTAATAAAAAATTGTGTAAAATATATTTTTACGAACTTGTATATATATAGTTGAAATATATACAGAGAAAGTTGAAACTCCTTCTATACTCAGTATATGTAAGCTTATTTTCTCCAAACATGGAGTTGGCCACTCTATGATATTAGTAGTCTACTTTTTCTATTTTTTCTTTCATTTTTTGGAAATAACGACCCACTATTACCAATAACTGTGATGGACATTTAATGGTGAAAAGTAACATAAGTAAAGATCTCTAAGTTTGCTCTCAATTATAAAAAACACCATCTGAAAATTTGAGAGAAAAACCCAGAAAACTCTTTTTAAATTGGTGACTTCTTCCTGCGACAAATAACAAGTAATGGCTGGAGGTATTTATAATTTATTTTCGCTACATTTGTTATAAGGAATGATATTTTAAAGCTTTATTTTATTATTACTATATATGCTTTATATATATTTTTTACTCTAATATTTGGTATCAGAGCACGATTTAAATATTTGTCTTACTTATTTTATGAGGTTATATAGCACTCAAATCAAATGAAATTCAGATAATTAAAATTTGAATTTTCTATAAAAATTTTCTATTTTCAGGTTTTCAATTTTGGACGTTGTATTAATGATTTAATAGCTTAAAACTAATATAAATTCATGTTAGAATGATTTTGAGCTAAAAAAAGTCAGAAACAATGTTAAAATGGGATTTTTTCAAAAATATCAAAAAAATAAAAAGTATTTCATTTTTACTGTTAGAAAAAAAAAATTCAAAAATACTACATGCCTAAAAATATTTTTTCAAAAATACTGCATATCTAAAAATATTTTTTCAAAAATATGACATATACCAAACATATACTAAATATATACTACACATATACCAAATATATACCAAAAAACAGTAAAAAAGAAAAAAAAAACATAAAATTGAAAAAAAAAAGTAAAAAAATAATAAATTTATGTAATATTCCCTAGAAAAATTTGGGTTTTTGAACTGGATTGTACGGGTCGAAAATGGATCAAAATAACTCAGATGGAGGTTGAAAATGACCTAAACGACATGTCGTTTTCTACTGTTATAAAACGATATGTCGATTTGTAATATTGTTGGCTGCCTCAAATCAAAACGACGTGTTGTTTTGATAATGAGTGTCATCTGGTTGATATTTTCAAAAATTACTGTTTTGACCATGTATTTCTTATTTTTTAGATTGACCCATGAATTTTTATTTTATTATAATTTTGACCCCATATTTTTTGCTTTTTCATATTGAACCCTGAATTTTTATTTTATTAATATATGACCCCGAAAATTCATATTTTTTACATTTTAGTCCCTAAAAATTATTTTTTTTAATTTAGTCCAAAATCTTAATTATTTTGTGCAATTTTTTTAATTTTTGGTTAATTATTTACATATTTTTATTTTTAAGTTATGATTAAATATATACAATTATATGTAATAAATTATGCACAAAATAAATAAATATTTAGTGATTTTTACGTATAATTTAATTAATTTAAAAATAGCTACAACATCTTTAATTGCTTAAATTATATATAATTAAAGCCTTAAAAAATCACATAAATTATAAAAGGTATTAGTTGTAATTATTTAAATTAATATATTAAAATTTATCCCATATGAAATTTTTATATTAATTTAATTAAATTAGGATGTTATGATAGGTTATATTTTTTAATTTATCCACAGGAAATTGAGAGATAAAAATTTACTATTATCATCATAAAGAGAAATGTGAATTGACTTATATTAAAACTTAGCCCGCATGTAGTTTTGATATATAAAATTAGTTCACATTTTGGCATAATTTGCATTGGTAAATTATGATTGGTTATATGTTGCCTAAAATTTTGTGAAATAAGCATGTGTATTTTAATGTTATGCAGTCTTACAATCTACTTCTGATATAAAAATTGATGTTCCCGAACTGAGGGGTGATAACTATAAAGTCTAGAATGAGAGAATTTTTTTTTCAATTAGGGTGGATGGATATAGATTATGCTATAAGGAAAGATAAACCACCACCTATTATTGAAACTAGCCTTCCTGATGCGGTTGATAAGTATGAGAAATGGAAGCGATCTAATCGTCTCTCAGTCATATTTATTAATACAAAGATCTCAGCTGGTATTCGAGGTTCAGTCGAGTAGCATGACAAAGTTAAATCTCTTCTGAAGGCTATTGATGAGCAATTTCAGTCTTCAGAAAAGGCTTTAGCAAGCACTCTAATTATGAGGCTTTCATCCTAAAGGTTCACTTTATTAAGAGGTATACGAGAGCACATCATGCAGATGAGGGACATTACGGCTCAATTAAAATCCCTTGAAGATGACATGTCAGAGTATTTTCTGATTCATTATATTTTGAACACTCTCCCTCAACAATATGGACCCTTCATGATTTCTTACAACACACATAAAGACAAATGGTCAATCAATGAATTAATGACCATGTGTATTCAAGAAGAGGGCAGGTTACAAATGGAAGTGGGAGAGAGTTCATATTTGACCATACAGAAGAATGAAAATAATCAAGCTAAAAAGAAGGAAAATGCTAAAGTAGTCTCCCAAAGTGGAATGAATAAGGAATCAAAGTGCTTGTTTTGTAAAAAGAATGGGCACATGAAGAAGGATTGGACCAAATTCCATCAGTGGCTTGAAAAGAAAGGTATGTTACCTTCATTTGTATGTTATGAATCTAATATGGTTGATGTTAATCATAATACTTGGTGGATTGATTCTGGTTATATGATCCACATTTCGAATTCCTTACAGGGTTTTCATAACCACAAGAAGCTAGCGGGAAGTGAACAATACATCTATTCATGAAACAAGATGTGCTTGCTTGTAGAAGCTATTAGGACATGCAGTTTAGTTCCCAGTAGTACATATGTTTTAAGTTTGGAAAGGACATTTTATGTACCTAGTTTTTCTAGGAATTTAATTTATGTTTCAAGACTTTTATCTTTTGGATATTCCTTTAATTTTTGGGATTCAAACATTAGTTTATCGTTTAATTCTAAAATTATTAGATATGGTAATTTGTCTAATGGTCTTTTCCAAATTAATTTACATGAAATATTTACTACAATGCGATGTATGTTGGCATAAAACATTGTGTTATGAATGAAGAATCCTCTATGTTGTGACATCGGAGATTAGGTCATATCTCTATTAATAGAATCAAATGGTTAGTAAGTGATGGAGTACTCACTACTCTTGATTTTGCTGACTCTGATACTTGTGTGGATTGAATAAAGGGAAAGCAAACCAACAAGTTAAAGAAAGGTGCCAAGAGGAGTTCAAAAATATTAGAGATCATACATACAAATATTTGTTGTCCAGACATGGACGCCTATGGTCAGAAATATTTTATCATATTTATTAATGATTATTCACGATATATATATTTCTATATTCTTCATAATAAGTTTGAGGCATTAGATGCTTTTAAGGCATTTAAATTAGAAGTAAATAAACAATGTGATAAACAAATTAAAATTGTGAGATCAGATAGAGGTGGTGAATTTTATGGTAGATACATTGAAGATGGACATACACCTAGTCCATTTGCAAAGTTTCTTCAGGAGCATGGGATAGTTGCCTAATACACTATGCCTGATTCTCCAGACCAGAATGGTGTAGCAGAGAGAAGAAACCTGACTTTATTAGATATGGTGTGAAGTATGCTTAGTAACTCTAAGCTACCTAAGTCCTTGTGGATTGAAAAACTAAAGACGACTGTATACATATTAAATCGAGTTCCAACCAAAGCTATCTCAGGACACCATTTGAGTTATTTAAATGTTAGAAATCGATTTTGAGACATGTATGTGTTTGGGGATGTCCGTCTGAAGTGAGAATTTACAACCCACAAGAAAAGAAGCTGGACCCATAAACCATTAGTGGGTACTTAGTTGGATATGTTGAACGATCTAAGAGGTACAGATTTTATTATCCATCTCATACCACTAGGTTTGTGGAATCAAGAAATGTTCAATTTCTTGAAAATGACTTGATTAGTGGAATCTAGAAATCTTGTTTCTGATAAAGATCATTCAGAAAATCAACCTTCTACTTTAAGTTTAAGAGTGGTTGTTGTTAACATTACTCCTTCAGTTTAACCAAATATTGTGCAACCAATCATAGAAAATCCACAACATGCTGATTTAGATTCAGTAGATTAAGTTATTATTGAGGAACAACAAGATATTATTGAACAACCTGTTGAACAATAATTTTCTCAAGAAGATAATGACACAAGATTAAGAAGATCTACTAGACTAAGAAAGTCAGCAATACATAGTGATTATGTTGTCTATCTACAAGAATCTGACTATAATATTAGAGCAGAACATGATCCTGAAACGTTTTCACAAGCCATGAGTTGTAAAAAATCTGACTTATGGTATGATGCTATGAAAGATGAGATGAATTCTATGGCAGCATCTAATGGTGTTTGGAATCTTGTTGAGTTACCTATTGGTACCAAAGCTATTGGATGTAAATGAGTCTTTAAAACAAAGAAAGACTCATTAGGTAATATTGAGAGATACAAAGCCATACTTGTTGCTAAAGGATTCACTCAAAAGGAAGGAATCGATTATAAGGAGATGTTTTCTCCTGTATCTAAAAAAGATTCTCTTCGCATCATTCTAGCATTAGTTGCACATTTTGACTTAGAGTTGCAACAAATGCATGTGAAAACGACATTTCTCAATGGAGATCTAGAGGAGAAAATTTACATGAAACAATAAGAAGGATTCTCCTCTAGTAATGGTGAGCATTTGGTTTGCAAGCTCAAGAAATCTATATATGGATTGAAACAAGTTTCCCGTCAATGATATCTTAAGTTTCATGATGTTATCACTTTATTTTGTTTTGAGGAGAACATTATGGATCAATGTATATACCGGAAGGTTAGTAGGAGTAAAATTTGTTTCCTCATTCTATATGTAGATGATATTTTACTTGCAATCCATGATAAATGATTGCTATATGAGGTGAAACAATTTTTCTCAAAAAACTTTGATATGAAGGATATGGGTGATGCCTCTTATGTCATTGGCATCAAAATTCAGAGAGATAGATTTAGAGATATTTTCGGTCTATCTCAAGAAACCTATATTAATAAGGTTTTAGAGAGATTTTGAATGAAAGATTGTTCACCAATTGTAGCTCCCATTGTGAAAGATGACAGGTTCAATTTGGGTCAATATCTGAAAAATGACTTTGAGTGAGAACAAATGAAAAACATTCCTTATGCTTCAGTTGTTGGAAGCTTAATGTATACTCAGGTTTACACTAGACCTGACATTGCATTGGTGGTTGGGATGTTAGAAAGATATTAGAGTAATCCAGGTTTAGATCATTGGAAAGCTGCAAAAAAGGTCTTCAGATATCTTCAAGGCACAAAGAACTACATGCTTGTGTATAAACAAACTGATAATTTGGAGGCAATTGGCTACTCTGATTCAGACTACGCCGGCTGCATTGACTTAAGAAAATCCACATCATGATATATTTTCATACTAGCTGGTGGAGTTGTATCTTGGAGAAGCGCAAAGCAAAGTTTGACTGCTACTTCCACTATGGAGGTTGAGTTCGTATCTTGTTTCGAGGCAACTTCATATGGTATATGGATGAAGAGTTTCATTTCTGAGCTTAGAATTATGGATTCAATTTCTAGGCCATTGAGGTTATATTGTGATAATTCAGCTGTTGTTTTTATGGCTAAGAATAATAAAAGTAGTAGTCGAAGTAAATATATCGATATTAAGTATTTAGCTATAAAGAAACGTGTTAAGAATAAAACAGTGCATATTGAACACATCAACACTGATTTTATGATTGTTGATCCTTTGACTAAAGGCATGCCACCACATAAATTCAAGGATCATGTAAAACAATAGGACTTGGTTCCTTAATGTAGTTTTTTCGTTGTAAAAATAATATATTTTTTAATGAAACTCTTGATATGATGTTTTCTCATTTAGTTATGTATACATATTAATTTTATTTATTTTGGAAAATATCTTAAAGTTAGGACCTAAAATAAACATATGGTTTATTCATTAAGTTTTATGAAGAGATTATTGAGAAGTATAAAATATTATAATACATGGAAAAGAATACTTACTTTTAGGTATTATCGTCATGATTAATTTGTTCTTATTTCTCACTACAGTAAATAATAAAAAACGTGGATCAAGTGGAAAAATATAAGTTTATTTTCTCAAAACATGGAGTTGGCCACTCCATGAAATTAGTGGTCCACTTTTTTCATTTTCTTCTCCCATTTTATGAAAATAACTATTTACTATTGCCATTAATTGTGATGGACAGTTAATGGTGAATGGTAACATGAGTAGAGGTCCCTAGGTTTGCTTTCAATTATGAAAAACACCATTTGAAAATTTGAGAGAAAAACCCAGAAAACTGTATCTAAATTGATGACTTCTTCCCGCGACAAATAACAAGTAATAGCTGGAGGTATTTATGATTTATTTCCATTGCATTTGTTATAAGGCATGATATTTTAAAGGTTTATTTTATTATTGCTATACATGCTTTATATATATATTTTCCTCTAACACTAGTATATGTATAGTTGCAGCATATATAAAAAAAAGTTGAAACTCTCTCTATACTCAGTATTTTATTTTTCTTTTTTATAAATTTTTGAAAATTTAATATATTTAAAAATATTAAAAATAAATATTAGTTAATAAATAAGATATTTAATATGAAAACTTAAGATTTTTATTTTATTTTTTTGAAAAAATATTGTTATTAGGAGTAATAATATACCATTATTATGAACCCAAATAAATTTTTTTTATTTTCTATAGATATCCAAGTAACTATTATAAATCAATCAAAAATTATAAAAGTCTATTTATATTTATAAAATAAGAGTCTGTAAAAATCATTTATAAAGTTATGAATTATACAAAAATTATTAAAAATCCATAAAACTTTATAAAAACTATTCATTTAAAAAATCTATAAAAATTATTAATTCTCTTTATTCAATACAATTTCTTAAATTTCAACAATAAATTTTATATAAATTAATACTTATTATATGTTAATTATACTTGTAGAGTATTTAATATGTTAATATGGTTAACTAACGAATAAGAATAATCATGTCACTTGTTAATTCTTAGGGTTCATTTATAAGAATAATTTTAAATATGTATAGGTGAGCTGAGATACATTATAAACTCATTTTTTAAGCAGATTTAATTTTATTTTACGCATAAGTTGATTCAACATACGTTTCATTTTTTAAGAAAATCTAATATAATGAGCACTCTTTAATACCAATTACATAGCTCATTATTAAAAGCTTAGTTGAGTATATTTTAAGAGTCTTATTTACCAATAATAACGATTTATTTTGTTGAAATTGAAAAATTAATGAAATAAAATTTTTGTTTTCAAATGTAAATTTTAAATAATTAAATATAATTTATTAATTAAATGACTAATAATATAAGTGATATAATTTTTAAATTATAAAATTACTAAAAATTTTAATCACTTACAATATACTACAAAAAATATGTGATATTATAACAAAATTAATTTTATCACACAAAATATTTATATTGTGATAAAAAATTTATCATAATAAATGATAGTGACAATTTTTTTTTTTTTTTGTCACTATATCTTGTCACGGTAAAGAGAAACATAATGTTTTTAGTGATAAAAAAAGGCAAAATGCATCATGAAACCCCCTGAATTTTGTTTGTTTTTGCTATTGACTCCCTATATTTGATTTGTTCTAATTGAGCCCTTTAATTTTTGATTGATTTACTATTAAGCTCTTTTTTTTATGCGGTTGGCGAAAGTGTAATAAATATGCATTAAAAGCATATAGACCTATTTTCAGATGCTTACTAGGATTTCTTACGCTGATTAGGATTGCTGAGATGTAATTAAAAAAAAAAAACTTAAAAAATAAAATATGCTAAGAAAAACGGTACCATCCCAGACTCTATTCTTTATCTCTCTCTTATGCTTCTCTTCTCTTGCTGTCTTGTCCAAACCCTATTCTCTCTCTCTCTCTCTCTCTCTTATGTGTAGAATTTCCAAAAATGAAACACTTTATGCAACCAAAAACCCAATCTCGAGAGAAGCACACACCAATGGTGAATCGCCATTACAGTCTACGAACTCTAGCTCTTACAAATCCAAGCCATCATCACCTCCCTCTTCATTGTGGAGGCTGAGGTCGTCCAAAGAAAATGCTCCACCTTCATATATGATCTCACTGTGTAAACACTACACACAAAGGGAATTGATGAAAATAGGTGATGGATTTGGATCAATAGATTATGAAGGTGAAAGGAGGGCAACATTTGTTGGAGGACGAGCTTCAACTTATATAGAGATAAGCAAATAGGGTGAGAGAGAGAGAATTAAGGTGAGTGAAGCTATCTGAAGAACAATAGAGTGGAACAAAGGGTATTTTGGGTATTAAAAAAAATTAATCAAAATTTGATTTTCAAGGCATTAAAGAATGATAAAGGGAAAAACTTAAATGGAATGATCCGTTTGTCTAACAAAAATAAAATATAAGAATTATTTAATATAATTTTAAAAATGCAAAAACCATATAATATAATTTAAAAAAAATATAAAAACTCTATAATAATTAACTTTTATATAATTATATAAACATCTTTTTATATAAATCATAATTGGCGACCCATATAACATCGTTGATGGCCCACCAAAAGTTAAACCTTGTGATCACTTATTTGATTAGGCATGATAAATAAATGGATTTCACAATTTTCGTCTCCGTCTTGACATGTAAGATCCCATTTTATTTATGTCTCATTTTCCAATAGATTAAGATTTAGGTATCTTATCCATTACATGGATATTAGTCTCTAAGAGGTCCATTGGACATAATTTTCCTAATAAAAATTCTTATTATATTTTAAAAAATTATCAGGTATAACATAAACATATTATTATTTTATCATATTTTAAGTTGAATTTAAAATTCAAAATTAATAAATAAAAAGTTCTCATTAACCTAATAGATAAAATTAAATATTTTATATTTTATATTTTTTCTAAAATTAAATATTTTTATTAAAATATTTAATTCAATAAAATACAAATTTTTTTAAAATTAATAATCAATTATTAATAATGATTATTATTTTTTGAATTAATTACTATTTCACCCTATAAACACTAACTCTCACATTATCTTTCAAAAATATACTAATTCTTTCTGATAAATGTCACAATATATTATTAAACTATTATATCCAATTTTACTGATAGTCAATTCTAAAATAGTCAATAATAGCAATAAAAAGATAAAAATGCCGTTACCCTTTATTTTAATTAATTACATCATATTTTTGCTTTAAAAAATTCTTTTAGTGTTAAAAAATATATTTTTATATTTTTGACAACTTTGAAAATAAAAAAATAAAAATATTTTTTTTAAAAAATATTAAAATAACAAATTTAAAAATAACAAATAAAAAGTAAAAAATATATTTTTTTAAAATATTTTTACTTTTTATTTTCAAATTTGTCAAAAATATAAAAATAAATTTTTTATTTGTATTAAAAAAATTTAAAAAGAAATAATTTAATTTCTTCTTAAATTATTTTTTAAAATAAAAAATAAAAAATATTTTTATTTTCAAATTTGACAAAAAATATATAAATAAAGTTTTTAACTCAAAAAATATTTTTTAAAGTAAAAATAAAATATAATTAACTTAAAAATAAAAAGTAAAGATATTTTTATTTTTTTATAGTTTTTATTAATTATTTTAATATTAATTAACGGTAAAATTATATTAAAAATATATTAATATAATAAAATATTTGTAAAAAAATTAATATATTTTTAAAATATTATAAAGATTGAAAGTTTTAGGTTATTTTATGTGAGGAAAATAGTAATTATTATTATTATTATTATTTTTTCTATACGGGACGGAGCGGGACGAATTTGGTAAATGAGACGGATTCGAGAGGGATTATGTGACGGCACATATAATTGCCCTGCACCTCACATCAAATTAACAATTCTCTTTACTTTCAAAACGGAAAGAAAGTGTTTCATTCGATTTTCGTCGGAATCTACGGTGTCGCCGCCTCTGAGAGGGAGGTAATGCGAGCCTAGAGCGTCTTGCTGAGTTTCTGATTCCGGTTTCCATTTTAATAGCCTCAGAATTCCCAATTCCAGTTAACAATTTGGCGTCTGGCAGTTCTTTTACAAACCCTAATTTATTCTGCGGTATTGATTGTTTCTATCTCTATTTCTCTATCTAGCTCAGCTCGATCCGAATGCTATTGCCTACACCAAATCAACCCGCCGGTGGTAGCTGAGTTTAGAATTGACAAAAATTCCCAGACTTAGCTCGAAATTATGCAACTTTTCTATTCCTTCCACTGAAAAAAGAAATGGCTTTTTGGCATAGAATTAACCCTTCTAAGCTTAAACTTCTATCACATCAATTCAAGAGATGCTATTGTGTCCAAACTCCTTATTCTTCTTTGCTTTATTACGCTTCTAAGCCATCAAATTCATGCACGTTAGAGAACCCCATATGGGATATTTGTAAGAAACCCACAGTTTTTTGCAACAGTGCCAGGTTTTTTGCTACTTCATTTCAGGTAATTCATCAGGTTCGATATTATTTATTTATTAATTTATTTGTTTTTCAGTCTGGGTATTGAATGGATTTTTGTTATCTGCATTGCATAGTCTGTAATTTTATGTTATATTGTTGAATTTAGGCTAAGGCACAGAAGGAAGATAAGGACAATGATGGCCCGCGTTTAAATCAAGAAATTACAGCTCAGTTTGTTAGGCTGGTAACTGATGAAGGTAAATTTCTTGGAATTTGAGCTATCAAGATAGCAACTTTGTTGTGCTTTGATAGAATGATTTAAGTTTTCAAAAACAAAATGCAAATACCTGACATATCTGAAAGGGACTTGGATTTATTTATTTTACTAAAGAAAAAGAGAATCATTAATGCATTGAAATATTAGAAGAGTTCAAACAGATACAGAACATGTTGGTAATGAAAGTAAATGGAATTATGTTTTCTACAGTGGTCGTTTATAATGTAATGAAGATTTGTCTGCAGTATTCTTGACCTTAATTATGTGATGAGTTTATATCATTGTGGTATTGTCTCTATGGAATGTCTAGTAAGGAATTGGACTACTATATGAGATTTTAGTTTTAGGTTTTTCTGCTGCTTGTAGTTTTTGATTGCAGAATGTAATGTCACTTGATACTCTGCATATATCATGTACAATGACTTGTCATTTTACAAACCAGATAAACAAGTTTTTCTACATAGGTCAGAAATTTAAATTCTGACAATCCTCAATTCACTTTTTTAAAAAAATTTTATACATCAAAAAAATCTTTGCTTTAATTTATTTTTTTAATATCGTAAGTGTCAAAAAAATGTTTTCTTTAGTTTATTGTTATATTGTAAAATAACAAACTAGTGAATTGAGCAAGACACATGCACTTCAGTAGTGACAATCAAACAACAGCACTGATCAGGTTGAAATTGACATTAATTTCAACAAAGAAGATCTGCAATTTGTGCTATTGACTTGTAATAAAGCTATAATTTATGAAAGCCAAGCCAGTGCTTGGTAGTGGAATTTGTTTCAAAATTAGATGCATGTCATTTGGATTCTGCTGAATGAAGATGTTAGAATTTCCACTAAAAAAACAATATATTTCTGCATACTCTAATTCAAGGAGCCTAACAAATCCTTTTCATAATTTGCTAAATAATCCATAAAAAGAAAGTTGCATGTATATATCAGGCTGCAATGTCAGTTCTTTGAACGATCATGCCATATAATATTCTTTTTTTGCTTGCTTTGTTAATAATGTAAAACGACAATGTCCTAAAAAATGGACTCTAAACTACTAGTCATTTATCCTAAGGAAAGTGAATAGGATTCCAATTCGTAAACAATTTGAGTTAGCCTCTTTCTACGAGAACCAATTAATTTTAATCGAATTGTATTTGTTTCTGATGCAAACACCTGAGTAATCTCTACTCTAATAATCAATTCTGACTGGGTTTGGGTTTGCATTTTGTCTTCTACCCAAAATGCTATATGGTGTTTAACTATGTTCTCTAAACGTGACAAGTCGTTTGTTTATGATAGAGGAATTGTTTGTTAAATAGGAATCCAGTTCCAAAATTATCATTCTGTCCTAGCTTCACTTGGAGTTCCCATAGTCATTGTTAATTATACAATTATTCTATATTAAGAATATTCTATATTAAGAATTATTATTCTTATTTTCTTTAAGCTCCCTTTGATAAACATTACTGACATCGAAGTTTGCATTTGATTTTCTTACAGACATACTCTGCCATCTAGTTCTTTACTATTTTCAGGTTGCACTTGGTATTGATGCCATTTCGTGTTCTCTTTTTTTTTTTTTTTTTTAAGAAAAAGATATGGAAGATGTTGGTCAAAATGAAAAATGGAAGTAATGATAGAATGGATTTATGTTTTCTAAAGCAGTGGTTTATAATGTAATAAAGATTTGTCTGTAGTATTCTTAACCTTAACTATGTGATAGGTTTATATTTGTGTTGTGGTATTTTTTGGACTGCGACGTTAAAATATATAAATACTTTTAAAACACATTTTGCATGTTATTAGAGAACATGTATAATTAACTAGTTACGGAGATTGAAATATAAATCTTAAATAAATAAAATTGTTGGTAACATTTAAATAAAAATAGTAATACTATCAAATAATAAATATATTTAATGCATAAAAATAATAATTTTTATTAAATTTTATTATAACCATGAATGTATGCAGGCCATGGGGTTGTCCCACTACGTGAAGCTCTGAAACAAGCAGGGAATCTCAAGCTTGATTTAGTTGAGGTAAGCTTTGGTAATTGGTGGTCATTTTTTTTATTATGTATTGATCCTTATTGAAAATTGTTATTTAATGTTCAATGTTTGTTTCTATTGATATCTGCTGGTAAACAAGTTACGAGTATCAATATATATTCTCTTGACAAATTACTTTTCTGTGGCTTATAATTCTTTTGCCAATACAATCTCTAGTGAATTTCTTAGTTACTTCTTTTTTAGTTCATTTCCTTGGCTGTAATTTCATTTAACTTACCAATTTTTTGTTGGTCTAAGTGCATTTTGATAGCTTCACAAGTGCCCTTAGGAGAGGCGTAAAATTTTAAGAGCTTAACATGGTTTTACGTTTTGTAGTATTATTGTGACATGCCTGGATATATTAATTATGTAAAGTACATTCAAGATAGGGGCCATATTATCATCTTTACTCTTGAGTGCTGGCCATATTATCACCTTTACTCTTGAGTGCTATCTCATATATTATGTGCTTCTGTTATCATTTTGTAAAATGTTCCCTGCCTTTTGTGGAATATGTGCTAGAGGTTTTATCAGACACAGAGGTGGCTAATGCTTATAGTTCAGATATGAAATGAGCACTAGTTGGGAATTGTAGCCATATCCTGCTTACATAGTAAACATTTTTCCTTGTCTCATGGAAATTTCCATTTCATTTTACAATGGTGGTATTTTTACATTCTTTAAGATGACAAAAATATTTTACTTTTTGAATTACTTTTGTGGTGTTTGTATTTAGCTTAATATTATAAGGGAACTCAACTTTCTTTTTTTGTTTTAATCTTGTACAGGTTCAGAGAAATGCAAATCCACCTGTTTGTAAACTCATGGACTTTCACAAGGAGAAGTACAAACAACATTTGAAGGAAAAGGACCGTGCTAAAAGCAAGGTAGGGTGCATTTTCAAAGTAGGTCTTTTTGTTTGTTTTGTTGGAATAAAGTCAATAAAAATGCTTTCATATATAATTTACATGTGCTTGTTTTCTAAAGACTTTATTCCGGGTACTTTTTATTGAATAAAATTATTTTTGACTGGTAATTTGTTAAGCTTTCTATTTCACGGTCTCATTCTGTTGTGTTCTCTCTTTTCTTCCAATGATCTAGCGTATGCATACCAGTGTTTTCTTTCCTACTTATTTTCAGTGAGTTTTATTCCATTCTTATTAGGATTTGATTGATCTAATTGATATATATATATATATACACACACACATATAGACTATTATACCTTTAGTTGCTAATAGTGAAATAGAACTCATTTTAGTTATTCTACGAATCTGTTGATCCCATAATTATATTGATTGGTTGGTCATCTCATGCTTGCCTTACGGATGCCTGATTCTGAGAAATGATTGTTCAAAAATTGTAGTTTTTTTCCAACAATGTAGTTCTCCCCCTCTGTTCAAAGTCTTGTTGTTTACACTTATTTTTTGAGCATTGGGGAGGGGATTTTTCATTGGTTAGACTTGAACCTTAGTGCATACACCTAAAGTGGCCTCATTATACTACTAGCCAAGGCACCAGTGAGTTTTAGTTGCTTTCAAGATAGAGAAATGGATCTCATTTAGTTCCTCTACAAACCTGTTGATCCTACAATTCTGATTATGTTGTCAATTTGTTCCTATCCTGTGGATACCTCGTTCTAAAGATGATTTGGACTATATAGTGACATCATAGGAGTGCACAACTCTATAATCAAGATAGGGATTTTATGAACTACTATTAGGATGACACTTATTCAGGGTATATTCTTATTTGTCAAATTCATAAAATTTGTCACCATGTATAGAAAGGGGAATACAAAAGTGCAATTAAGTTTTCAACTAGGCCTAGTTCTCCAAATCAAAGTGAAGTATCTAGCACACAAACATGTGTGCGTCTCTCTTTCTCTACCTTGGTTTTTCTCATTAACAGTTTGCTATCTTTACTACTAATGTACGAGAGCTTACGCCACATGTTAATTTCGTTTTGTACATGATTCAATTGAATTTTCTTTCCTCCATGAATTTTTTTGGCTCCCCTTTCTCCTTATTCTAGTCCTGTTCGTTTTGCTGTCTATTGCTATTTTTTTAAAAGAAAATATGCTTTTTATGCTATTATCACTGCAAAAATTAATCTCGTCATTGCTTTCAATGCTATATTAAGTAGTTTGGTGTTGGTGAAGTACTATTATCAGTTTAGGAGCATCAAATTAATGTGCAAAAAGAGAAGTATACATAGATGATTGAATTGAATTAGGACAGCAGTAAATTTTGGTCTGGATCTTTCTACTGTTTCTTATTTATTTTATTATTGTATGTTGATTGATGATGGCAATTTATTATTGTAGTATTTATTTTTGGTGTTTAAGAAGTTAAGTCATTGCAAGAACTTGTACTTGGCAGTTAAATTTAAGAAATCTAGAATTTGCTTTCCGTTTTGTGGATCTATGAAATTTGCTTTCCATTTTGTATGTTGATTGATGATGGCAATTTATTATTGTAGTGTTTATTTTTGGTGTTGAGGAAGTTAAGTCATTGCAAGAACTTGTACTTGGCAGTTAAATTTAAGAAATCTAGAATTTGCTTTCCCTTTTGTGGATCTATGAAATTTGCTTTCCATTTTATAAATTTATTGAATATGTATTTATAATTTGCTAGTTACTTTTTCCATTTTGATGATCCCTAGCAGAAAGGTTGAAGTTTTGGCATATAATGGTAAAAAATATTTTTTTTTAATCAGTTTTACTTTTTCTTTTCTGTTTTTTTTCAGTCAGAGGTGACATTAAGAAAAGGAGATTGCAAAGAAGTGAGATTTTCTGATAAAACTGTAAGTTCAAGAAATCCTGTTCTCACGTTCATTGTTGGCTCTGACTTGTTAGTTTTTAATTTTTTGGCTATTTTGAAAACAAAAGGTAAAGAAAAATATTTGGTTAAATATTGAAAGGCTGTTTAAAATAAAAAAGTTCGTTTCTATAAAAATTAACAAGGCAATTCTGTTGTGATTGCCATTTACTTTTCTATTATGAAGTGGAATTCATGTATTTACCAAGTATACTTTCTTATCATGACATTTGCTTTGCATAAAAATTAAATTTTTATAGAAATTACTTCTTCTAAAGCAAAAGGCCAAAAACAAAAAGGAGAAATTCAACCAAATTGTGCCTTAGTGATGTTGACCATTATTAGGAGCAACATAGCTGAACTTAGTTTTTTTCTTTTATGTTGCTCAATTTTAGGACCCGCCCTAAAGTATTTAAACCACACTGCATTCATTTAATCCTTAGGATTCCATTATGCCATCCCGTTTTAGAATAATTTTAGAACAAGATTTGATTTTGGAAAATTCACATATTGATTGTGGAGTAGATTCGAAGCAATAGACAAAACTTATTTTCTTTTAACTCATCTTTCAAAATATATAAGAAAAGCCTTCTGCCCCCTTAATATGATTTACTTGACACTCTCCCTCTGGCCTCTACACAGGTTTTAATGATCCTTTATAGTTATTCAGCACATTTTCTCCCTCTGTACATGTTTTAATGATCCTTTGTATTTATTCAGCACAATTTTCATGATCATTAGAGAATAACTTAATTTTTGATGAAAATAGAAGTGCAACAGTTCACGTGCTTCATGTCAACCTTGCGGAATTATGCCAACCTCCTACCCAACCTTCAGACAGTATTCTGCAATTAAATTGCTACTTAATTTATAGTGAATATTTCTATTATTTTATCTTGTTACACATGAACAGTAGTTCAAATGATACACAACTTGTGCCAAAAAAAAAAGAAAAAAAAAAAAGAAAAAGAAAAGAAAAGATAAATGTTTTACATGTCCTCTCCTACTTTTGGGTGCTGACATGTTCTTCTTAGTGCATGTCCAATGATCTATTGAAGAACTTAAGCAATGCTGCCTGATAGGGAAGTGAAATTTTGATTTAAATACAATTCTACTGGTGTTTTCAGGAACAAAAAGATTTACAGATGAAAGCAGATTCAGTAATAAGGCTGATGCAGCGTGGTTATCGAGTGAAGGTATTTTCTCTTTTTTTCCCTAGGGGTTTATTTATTACTGATCTTTTATGATTAAATATTTTTTTGATCAATGAATGCCTTTAATGTTGATGATCAAATTATATCAGGAGAAAAATAAACCCTTTTTTGATGTTTAATTCATTATATAAAAAAAGGATAAAAGCTCAAAGTAACCCTCAACTTTTTTCAATTAGTTGAATTGGATCTAACATTAAGTTTAGGACTTTGTTGCCCGTTTAGCAAAATACTTCTATTTTAGGGTCAATTTGCCCCAACTTTTTTGCCAAAAAAGTATTAAAAATTTAATTTTATGTTCCTATCAATAAAAATTATTTAAGAACTGAAAAAAACAGCCCATAGATACCATCTTCACTCTCTTCCTCAGGAGATTTCCTCTTGGCAATATCTTGAATCTTCACTACCTGTAACAATTATTGCCAAATGATTTTTAAATCTTCTCTGTATTTCTCTCTCGATTGCACAAATTTAATACTAAAACCATCCTTACAGCTAACCAACAACAGATCCAAAATAAATTCTCAAATATCCAATCATTATCTCCTGCCCAGTTTTTTAAATAACGGTTTAGGAATCGGAAATCGGGTATCGAAATCGGATTGAATCGGTCTGCTTGGACTGAATTGTCAACCGCTACCGTGATTTTCAAACCACTAGCAAATGATTCAAATCAAAGAGAACTGTTAAATTCATTATTTTTTACAAGATATTATATCAATAAAGTATGAAATTTATATAAAAACATTTAATTTTGTTAAATTTGTACAACCTATAATATTATTCCAAGCAAATATTTACATAAGTATTTTCTAAAAAATATCTATAGTAATTTAACAAATTAAAATTGATAAAAACAAAAAATATGTATAAACATCATAGATCTAACAACTACATTAATATTCCTATAAATATTTGCATATTTATAATAATTCAGTAAATTAAGATTGATATATATATATAATGTTTCTTGAAGAAAAGCCCAGATTTTGTCATTTTTTATTCCTATCTTTATATTTTATTTTTATATAATATTTATTATATGAAAATATATATATATATATATATATATATATATGAATTTAAATTATATTAATCATAATATTATAATCTCTACATTAACCCATATGCATGCCGAATTGAAAAACAAAAATTACAAGTCCTCTCTACACCTCTTTATGCGCACCGTTTATAGGGGCATGAGTGGCAGCGGCAAATAAAAATTTTATTTTATTTCTTTCTTTTTGCACATCGCTTCAACCTTTTTCTCCAACTATTCAAATCAGTGGTTTCTGGTGTATCGACTGTTTCAGTCCGGTTTCAAGGTGAGATCTGAATCACACCCTCAATATCGGTCAAAATCGGATCGGCTACCCCAAAATCCGACGAGTATTGGGAAATACACTCTTTTTCTCCAGCTTGCCTATGCTGGACATGCTTTTCTTTTTTTCTGGAATCATGTTGGACATGGTGTTCATGGTGGTTTCGATAACTATGCTGATATAAACATGGGATGAGAAGCTGAACATGCATGCTAGGCTTTGGATTTGTGGGTATACGTTGCAGTGCTGGTGCATATGGTGTCGGTGTGTCTCGTATATAACAGGAGCACAACGAAAGTGAGATGACGATAGGCAGCAATGGTTAGTGATAATAGGAGGGAATGCTGATAGTGAAGACGAGGAGGTTAGTGATAGGGGGTCGCTAGAGTCCTAGCCAATCAAAGCAAGTTTTTTGGGCTGATGAATTTGCTTACTTTTATTTTTTGGGGTTTTTTAGTTTTTTTTACAATTTTGAAAATTTTTTATTTTGCTATTTAAAAATATAAAATTACTATTTTATTATTTTTCCATAAAAATTGGGTGTAATTGACCTGAAAATAAGAGTAAAGTAAATTACTATGATATATCTAAGGTTTTTCATAATAGGCACTTTAGTCTTTGTTGTTTCAAAATTAACATTTTTTTTGTCCTTATAATAATTTTAATGAAAAATGAAAGATTTTGAGAGATTAAAATGTTTTGTAATATAGTAATTAAAGGACTAAATTACATTATATTTTAAAATTTTGGGGATGAAAGTGAGTATAATCTAAAATATCAATGACTAAAATGTAGTAAAAAAATTCATAATTTAGTAAATAAGCTCTGAAGTGTTGGTAGTTTATAAATATCAAGGAATCCTAATTTTGAAATAGTAGGAACTAAAATGTTAATAACATAAACTCTCAAGGGTGTTTAAAGTAATTTGCCTGTAAAATTATTGTGCTAAATAGGCCGTGAACTTAATTTTGAGTATGATTGGACTAATTGAAAACACTTAAGGGCCAATTTGAGCTTTTATTAAAGGAAAAAAAAAAAACTAGTTTTATTCTCTTGTTTTGTTTAGTTTGACATACAATAAAACCTCTATAAATTGATACTCAATAAATTAATAATATCTATTATATAATAATTTTCTTCTGTCCCGATTTGAGCTAATGGACTAAATTAATAATTCCGATAAATTTATAAGATAATATTTTTATGAAAATCTATACTTAATTACATAGTCCCATTTATATTATAAATCAATAATTTTTAATTAATAATTTACCAACATTATATATAATATATACTGTGATACTTTATTAAATTATGAGTTTATTGTTACTTGTTTTTTGTTAAAATTTAAATCTAGTTGGATCTCATATCTAATTTTTCTTATTGCATTTAGAAGTTTTGAGGTTGAATTATTGAATTTCAATAAAAATTTATAAAGTATTGTTGATGTTTAGCGTGTTCTCATCTTTAATTTCGCTCGAGTATATTTGATATTGTATATTGACTAATTTTCAAGTGAAATCTATTAGAAATCTATTGCTGCAATTCTTTTTGAATGCATGTGCGATGCTCTTTACTATATTCACATAATGTTTTACACATCTCATTTGTCATGATTGATTTGTCATGGTTGATTTTTAAACACCTTTTAAATTGGAAGCCATTGTAATTATGAAATAAATAAGAGTTTTTTTGATGTTATTTATATAAAGACTATAATAAATCTAAACAATTATACGCACATATTTTTTTCCTTCAATTAACACTTATTTTTCTGTTCAATTTATTGAATTTATATCCAATTGATAATATATATTTTTTTTATTCTATTTTAGTTAATTCATATTTAATTTATCACTTTTTTTTTTTCAATTCATTTAATTCATATTAAATTGATTACAAAATTAATAAAACGCAATAATTTTTTAGTTGATTAAATATTATTTGTTGAATTGTAAATACTCTTTTTAAATTAATAAATTATTAATTTATTGATTAATTAATACCTCTTTTAATTAATAAAATTTACTAGTCCCAACGTTATTAATTTATAGAGGTTTTACCTATGTTTGTATGTGTGTTTATAGAGATCTTTTTCTTTGGCATACTAAAGTCCCTTGCATGCGTGCTGGCCTCAATTGCATGATGATTTTTTCTCTGAGCCCCATTCTCTTTTCCTAGAAGGAATAGAATCTCAATAATCAGCACTGAGATTTTTCCCCCTCATAGCATTAGGGAAATTTAAACTTTGTACATCATTACATTGTTTTTTATTCGGTAACTATATTCTACATCTGCATGTGCTAGAGAAATTGTATGTTTTAAGTGGGTTAATAACAAAAAACCTCATGAGGTTTTCACAATATATACTTTAGTCCTTATTGTTTCAATAGTAGCAATTTTGATCCTTGTGGTTTACAACATCTTGTGGTGCCCTCGTGGGCATGTGCCTCTCTAGGTCGGTTCGGTCTAATCAAAGTAAACTGACTCACATGGAATACATGGAATACGGGGTGAGTTTTCACCGAGTCGATCAATTGTTATTGACTCCACACCTCGATTCTTAATCATAAAATTATGAAATTTTTATTATACTTAGTCCTTGATGTTTTAAATTAGACTACATTTTAGTCCCTCAAATTGAACGCCTTCAATTATATTGTAGTCCTTCAATTGTTATATTTAATGGAAGACTTTAGTTATTCGAGATGTTGTACTTTTTAGTGACGGTAGACTAAAATTTCTAATTTTGAAACAACAAGAACCAAAGCATAATGAAGCAAGTCTGAGGGAATTTTCGTAACCTTAATTAGTATCACCCAAAAGATTTGGAAAATGATTCTTTTATTGGCAATTGAAGTGTTTCTTTTAACGGATTAAAAAAAGTAATTTTTGGAAGAATTGCATGATGTTCTGCTTGGCTGGGAAAACTATATACTATTGGACCAATAGGCCCTTCAATTAGTGTTTTAGTTGTTTCTATTAGAGTTTTGTAAGATCTATCATCTCATATGCATGCATTCATTAAATTATTCATTTATTGAATTTCGTATGGGCATACAAAAACACAAGAAGCCCTCCAATTAATAGATATACATAGTGTTATTTTGCGAATTTGCAGTGGGCATAAATTCTGTTACATAATGCTGGAATTCATGTTGCTCAGTATTATTATTTTATGTACTGATTGTTCATTTATGTTTGTGGATCAGTGTATGGTCACAGGTTCACGAAAAAAGGGTTCTGGTAGAGCCTCATTGAAAAAGGGTTATAGTGATGAAGATCTAACTGAGGAAGAAATTGCTGAGAGGAGAAGACAAGAAGAAGAAGAAGAGAAGGAGGAATTGAAAGCATTGCTATCCGGTCTCATTGCTTTGGTACTTTGGTTTTCCTTTCATTTTTCTCGTTTTCACTGACTGAGAGTTATCAGTTGTTAATACTTAGGTGTTACTCTATTTTTCATAAATAACTTTATGCAGATTGAAGACGAATGTTTTGTGGAGACTGGACCAAGGGTGGAGAAAAAACAAGCATATGTGATTGTTAGGCATGTCAAGTTCGGGCCATCAAAGAAAGGTAGTTCAAAAAAGTTGAAGGATTTTGAAAAGGCTGCCCTTGCACAATCAACTGCCAACCGTTCTGGTCCTATTGGAAGCGCATTGATGGTTGAGGAAGATCCTGCAGAATCTGACATGGAAACTGAAGATCGGATTCTTTCTGATGAAGATGACCTACCGGATAAAGAACTTAAGGATGATAAACCTGCTTGGTCAGCTGTTCATTCAATTGATGATTTTGACACAGTATTTGATATTAGTAAGGATGCAAAGGAACTTAGTGTAAATCATACAGAGGAGATGAATGGTCTGCCAGAGGCAGATTCCTCTCAGATGAACCTAAAGATACCAAACTTATCGCATCCTAGACCAGCACAGCCAGTAGCAGATTCCTCTCAGATGAACTATAAGATTCCAAACTTTTCATATCCTAGACCAGCGCACGATGCTAAGCAAGCAAACAGAGCTTCATCCTCACCACAGCCTTCCCATGCAGCTGAAAATAGGTACAAAAGAGATGGACCAATGGAGCGGTTCTCCGCCAATACAACGAGGGATAATAGGGGGCCAGATAAGATGGGCTCATTCAGGTTTGAACCACAGTTATCACGGCAAAGTTGGAACACAGAGTCACAGATAAATGTCACTCCCTCAATGGGAGAAAGGAATCCAATTCGTACTGATTCTTCTGCTTTTAGAAATATAAAGCCGCATCCTGCTGAAATGCTCAAACACCCAAATCCTCCTGCTGCTGGTACCCAGGCATCTAGTTATGGAATATTTAGCTCTCCAAAACCAACCACTCCTGGAAATCAAGGTGCAGCTGCAGAAGTACATAACAACGGGGAAGGAAACCCCTATAAGTCAGGCAAAAATTCTTGCGCTGGAGGGTTTGGATCAAGTCCCAGGTTCTCAAATTCAAAACCTGATGATGACAGCAGACAAGGAAGATGGGGAATATTTAGTGATAGCCCAATTGCGAATACAAATAGGATATCCAAGTGAGAAAGTGCATAGAGTATATTAGCTAATTATATTTTTTGTTAGATACGTTTTGCACAGCAGCCTGTGGTATAAGGCCTGCTGAATTTGTTTTGATGTATCTGGCAGAACCATGATTTATTAGTTTGCTCAACAGCAAATTATCCTCATAATCTGTCAACTTAAACGACAGATGGATTTTTTCCATTTTTGGGTGCATGGGTAACCTTCGGTGCAAGGGGTCTCGACTTTTGAATGCCTCACATCTTGCATTAAGAGAAATGTTAGAATCCTTGAATTCTGTTGTCTAAATAAATTAATTTAAGAACTAAATTTAAATTCAGAACTTTTTTGTTTTTTTTTTGAGGGATATGTAACTGTTGTTTAAATATTCCTTCACTAGAGTTTTTTTTTTTTTTTTTTTTTTTTTTTTAATTGCTCAACTTTGGTCATCTTAATATATATTCAATAATTATTCTTCACTAATTAAGCATTTTGTTATTTTTCCAATCCAAAATTTTAATTAATAAAACATTAAAAATGTTAATAAAATATTTTTTTTTTGTTAATTATTAAAACTGATAATTTTAATTTTAAAAATTTATTAATAACTTAATAATTTTTATTTTTATTATTTAAAATCAATAATATTTTAACTTGTTAAAACTAATTATTAAATTTTAAAATATTTTAGTTTCATTTTTTCAAAATAATTACATAAAATTAAAATTATTAATTTTAAAATAAAGATAAAAATGTTTTTTCGCCCACGAGGTTTAACTTAATTAACATACTGGTCGCTCCTTTTTACCAAACTAATTAAATAATTCATCAGTTTTGCTTCTGTTAAATTATTTAATCATTTCATGGAAAATTTCAGTTAAAAATATGTATAAGAACAAAAATAACCTTCATTTTAGTTTAAATTTTCAATTTCTACCAACATTTAAAATAAAAAATGATAAAAAAAAGAGAATGCATCTAGTAAAAACTACTATCAAGCAAAACCACTATATTTATATAGCATGAACACCAGGCAACTATATGCTCAAGAATCAAAACAAAAAATGCTTGCTTTCCTTCACCAACTCTCAGTTCTTCCTTCTCTGTGTAGCCCAAAAAGTAAACAACACTTCACAGATACAAATTTGGTTTACAACAAGTCTTCAAGTGGTGAGGCTGTTGTCCTTGTGCATTGGAGTCTAAGCCCACTTTTGAAAGGTCCAGAATTCAACTAGTGATGAAAATAAGATAAATCAAGAAGGTCTGTTAAATCAACCGTTGTTGTCCTAATTCCGGCTTTTAAATATGTGTTTGTTTGCATGTGTTTAGTAAATATATTTTTTTTCTTTTTCATTCTCAATAATTATATTAAATTTATTTAATTAATCATAATTATTAACCGTTTAAACAGTTATTATTTATAAAAATTTTAATTTTAATTTTTTTTTAAAAAAAATTCATATTTATTTAAATAAAAAAATTAAATTATTTTTTTAAAATAATATTTAAATAAAAAAATAAATATTAATTTATCATTAAAAGTCATTAAACATATTAACAGCTAATTATAATTTTATCAAACACTCATAATAATTAATTATTTATCACCAGTTATCAATTATCAACAACTAAATTAAACAGTATCTTAGTTTCTCAATAAACGTAATTTTGATTCTATTTAGGGGGTGTTTGGATAAAAATTAGCGTTTTGTTAAAATAATCAGTTTTGTTAAAAACGAACGTTAATCATAAAGCTCCTCTCCAGCTTTTAAAATTTACGTTAAATATTAAAAATAATCTAATTTTCTTTTTTTATCCAAACACTTCAAAAACTACAAAACTTCTTAACTTCTTCCTAAAACGCAACTTATAACGTTTAGCTTCCTATCCAAACACTCTCTTAATTGGTTAATCCCAAACTCAAATTCAAAAAAAGACAAGGAAAAAACCGTTAAAAAATTAAGTGTTTTCGTATTCGGCCCGGCCTTCGAATAAGTAGAAATAAAATGTTACAAATAAAAAATTTAAAAGAAATCGAATCAAAATTAAATAAAAATAATTATATTATTATTATTATATAATATAAAAAATATAAATTTTATAAGCAATTTAATATAATAATATATAATAATTTTTTAATAAATAATATAAAAATAATTTTAGAATTTAGGATAATAATAAAATAAATAAGTGATAAGAATTTAAAAAGTAATAATTTTTTGTATAAATAAAAATGGGAGAAATTTAATTTTAATGTTAAAGAGTTTAAATTTATTTTTTATAATGTATTTAATTTATTATTAATTTATATTGAAATGTGGTTATTAAAATTAATTTTATAATATAATTTATTTTAAATAAAATAATATATTTTTATGAAAAAATTTGTAATATATATATATCATAAAATTAAAAATAACTGATGTTTGATTTAGATAGTTAATATTTTATTAATAGATCAAGGGGTTCGAAACTCATGCGCAATAAAAAGTTTTTTAGGGAACGAGAGTAATTTGAAGAAAAAATATGAAATATGAAATATTAATATTTTATTTTTTATTATTTATTAAAAATTATAAAAAAATATAAAATGATTAATTAATTTAACAAATAAAATTAAGAAACTTTTTAATTAATTTGAAAAAAAATTTTTACTATATCATGTTCAAACTCGAGAATGGAATAGTATTTTAACCATAGAATGATAAACATGAATATCTTATATCATGGTGTGGGTACCAAAAGAACCACTAGTTTTTTTTTTTTTTATGAAAGAACCACTAGTTTTTATAATCGGTGTATTTAACAATTTGGGTTTTCCTACCCCCTTAGAAGGAAACGAGCTTCCCTCGCTCTCTCTCTCTCTCTCTCTTTGTGCCAAGATCTGCTCTATCACTTCTACTTCCTTCAGGTAAATTCCTTACTCCATTCACGCGCTCTTTCACTTCCATCTTCTTCTTCTTCTTCTTCTTTTTTTTCTTTCTTTTCAGTGGCAATTTGGTTTATTGGTTCCTTTTAACTAGTATTTGGTAGCCTTTGTCTGATTTTCTAGGTTTTTATACTTGGGGAATTACCTAATTCAATTATATAAAGTTTGGTTTATAGTTCATGCAAAAAAGATTGCTTCTTTGAATTTTCTTTGTTGAGATTTTAGACAAATTCTTGATTCTTGAAGGTTATATATTTAGATAATGACTTGAAGTCATGTGTAATGTAGGTAATTTCAATTTATGATCCACATTCAGCGTTCTTGCTATGCTGCCCGAGGTCATGCCTGCAACGAAAAAGGTTATTTTGTTATTTTTGAATGAATTTAGTTATGTAGTTCAAATTCTACCATTTCTAGTTTCTGGGTTGTGTGTTTCTTGGTGTTTGTTTTTGCTAGCTTGCTATAAGTTGTGTTGCTTGAAATATTTTAAATCTACAAATGTAAACATTATTTGCAATTGGTGGAATTCTACATTTGTTATTGTAATTATAATTAGACTTGTACACAGAAATTAGCCTGCTATGACACTGCCTATAGGTGATTAAAATTGTTCCAATCTTTACTCTTTATCAACTACACACGTAATCTTGTAATGTATTATTTTTGTAGGGATTTTTTATGTACTGTTATCTTCTTCTTCTTATTCTTGGTTTCTTCCGCAAACATTGCTGAACATGTTATCTTTGTTTATACTTCTATTGGGATTCTTAACAGTGAAGTCAAGGTGTTTCTTTTTGGCTTTTTTTTCTCTGCAATCTCTAATAATTAAAAGTATGACAAGCATGCAGAGGTGGAAAGGATATCCAATTCCATACCACTTCATTTGTTTCCTAATCTATCGAAATTTTGTAGTCTGTATTGATAATTATGCTTTTTTTCTAAGTTTGTTTGCACTATTTATTGTCTTTGATTTTTTGAGAGGAAGTGATAGATTGGATTAATCTTAATATGGGTTATCATGTTGTGTTCAATATATATGGATCTATCATGTTTGTATCAAATAAGAAGAAAAATATCTAATGTTATTGAGATATTGCTCTTGGCCTTTCTTCTGCTCATCAGAATTTTGATGGTGATCAGAATCGCATTGACCTCGCATTCAACAAGTTAATGAAGCAGATAGGCAATCCTGTTGAGTTTGAACTTCCAGAGTGGTTTAAATGGAAGCCTACACCCTACACCACTATAAAACGCAGTATCCTTTCAAAATATAATAGTTTTCTATTGCAATTTCATAGTGATTAATATATTAGTCTTTATTTTCTGCTCAAGAAAATGATTTATCAACTTGTTTCGCTTTTTCATGGGTTGACTGTAACTTTTTTCTGATTGTGTATTTCTACATTCTTTGAAGTATCTTTCTCTTCTTCATTCTACTTGTTGATATTGACAATTTTAGATATATATCTCACCAAGAAAATTAAAAGGCGTCTTGAGGATGATGGCATATTCTGTTCCTGCAGTCCATCACCAGGTTCTTCTGGGGTGTGTGATAGAGATTGCCATTGTGGGTAAGAGTGGTCTTAGTTTATTACATTTGTTCTGATCTAAATATGATAAATTTATGTGCAATAAAAAGTTTGAATGAGCTTTCTTTTTATATATCCTTTTGATCCAGTCTATTGGATTTTAAGTTAATTTTTCAAGTTTTGTATGATCAGTTTCAACTTTCTGGCCACATATGATAGGTTATCTTTGGTTATAGAAGACTGGTAGAATGCTTGGATTTTTAAGAGTCAAGTCATTTTCTTGGCTTGTTTTTGGCATTCTGGTTTTGTAAATTCCTAGTGCTATCTGTGTCTTTTGTGGACATATTGACAGGAGTACAAGTTTTCTTTGTTCTTAATTATTCTCTCCTTTCCTTTCAGATAAATTCTGTTGTTAAGAGAGAGGAAGAGAAAAAGATAAACATTGTCCTATGTTCTGATAATCTTATAATTTGAAATTTGTCCTATTCTTGGTAACTTATGCTTAATGTATCATCTGTTTTCAAGTGCATTTTCCTTGTTCATGACATATTATATTAGATGCATATGGGGTTCCCTTTCTTCGCATAGGATAGCCTAACCCTCGAGAATTCCTGGTCTGAAACCTTCAGTTACATGAGTCAGGACTCTTAGTCCATTATTTTTGCCTAATTGAAAGATAGGCTTTTAAAGGTTAAAAAGTTTGGGGCTGACTGTTTAAAAGTTATCTGTAAAGATAAAGACAAGAAAAACAAGAGATGTGGTTGAAAAGGGGATAAAAAAGAAAGAAGAATGTGGAATATGAAGTTATGAGGGAACAAAGGAGGGAAGAGGGCAGGGAAGGAACAGTAAACAAGTAAAAAAAAAAAAGAAATAAAGGGAAAGGTAAAAATAGATTATAAGAAAAAAAAATATAGGAGAAACAAAAAGCTGGCCAAGACATGCGAAGCTCATCCTTGATGACTCCTCTATTGGCACAGCAAATGTATTTATATCTAGATATTTTATGACATCTTTTTCTGTTGTTAATCATCCAATCTGAGAGGAATGGTCTAATTGGTTTAACTGGATTTCATAGTTGCAAATAACTCATGGATGTAATTTAACAGAGTAACAAGCTCCTATTGCCTTTACTGCCTAAATGTGATTGGCTCTTTCTTTTGCATAACAGCTATACATGTATGAAAAGCTTCTTCTACTTTTGTTTTGCCTGAAGATTTTGTTTTCACAGTATTCCCTCAACTATCCGATCACAATTTCATGTTTCTTTGGCCTTCTTCAACTTAAGAACTCTTACTGCTTCAAATTTTATCTTGAATTTGAATTGTGGCAGGCTGTGACCATTACATAATGATATGGTGGCCCTGCTTCCTTCCCACAGATTGTGGCCACTGGCCATAGCTGCAATTTAAATCTATGCTGGAATATGCTTAAGTTTGGTTTGCTGCAATCAAATATGTCAGATTCTAACCAATCTAAAGTTGATAGCAGTTTTGGGTGTTACCACTTGAATCTGTGGTGGATTTTTTTTTTTTTTTATGATGTCGCCTTTATTGACGAGCTGGAAAAAGCTGTTTTGGGTTCATGGTAACTGATTATTGCATGAACATCATGTTAAACCATAAAACATCAATGTGATAATGTTCATTGTCATCCATGACTATCTTGAGTAATTGGGGTTGGTTATAGGACTTGAAGCATCCAGTGTGGCCTTATGTGCATGTCTTATGTATAGTTATTATTGTAAACGGTCTTCATTTATTTACAATCTCTTTCATAGTAACTAGGATTTTTATTATTCCCTCCAGGATGCTACTGTCTAGCTGTTCCATAGGATGCAAATGTGGCAGTTCATGCCTCAACAAACCATTCCAACACCGACCTGTGAAGAAGATGAAATTAGTACAGGTATGTGATTCAAATGTTCAGAAACAAAGATAAACAACTGCTTTGTTAGTTCTTGAGTGAACATCGAGAGGAAGGATTGTATTACTAATGAGAAAGACTTGGCAGAGAGGTAAAAGCGATGTTCCACATGAGGACTGAAGAAACTGCAGGAGTGGAACACCAAAATTAACTTTTGGCTAATGGTCAATTAAGGCACCGATTTCGGATGCCTTTTTTTATTTTGGGTTCCATTTATTTTCAAATATATATGCATGTGTGTGTGTGTGCATGTAATTTTCATATTTTTTAAATAATAAAAAAATATTTAATATTTTTCAAAATAACAAATTAGCATTTCAGAGCAAAAATTTGAAAAAAATGAAATAAATTATGAAGATTGCAAATCAAAAGAGGTTACATAGCAAACCTGTTTTGGTTCCCTTCTCCTGTATTCACCTTTACCTCCATTCTCCAAACATGTAATTAATTTCAAACCCTAGCTTTTGAATTTCAAAATCCTCTCCAATTCTCTCAATCCACACCCAAGCATGGCCTCAAATCCCCCAGGAAGACCCCTGCAACATTGAGACTGATGAGGACAGCATCAATCTCAGGAAGAAGTATCCAAAGAAATGTTTGGATGCTGATGAGTAAACCCTAGCTTTGCAGACCCACCTCCATGCACATCTTCAACTGGGATGCAGTCTACGTTACCTACCCATCCCAACTCCCTCTAGGAAATCCAAGCTCCAATAATGTCTTTGAGGCAGAGAATGAGGTGCTGGGGTTTCTGAAGAACCTCATTCATAGTGATGATTCCAAAGAAGTGTTTCCAAATGGAGAAGCAGATGATGATGATGCATTGTTTAGGAAGTTGTTTTTGAAGCCAATTGAGTTGTCGTGTCCTCGTAGTATTGTTAGGATAGATACTTAAAATGATGGTGTGCTTTATTTTATCGATGCTACTTCATATGTCGTCACCAATTTTATTGTACTAACTTTTTAACTCGTGGCATCCCCAATTCAACAAACGTTGTAATATGCAACTTTCTTCAGTTGCAGTCCCAGTATCTGCATTTTTCACAATTTTTTGTTCCATTTTATTTATTTATTTTGTATTTTAATGCTTATTTTTTCCATATTTGAAAAAATATGAATATTATTTTTTTTTTCTGGAAAGAAAATGAGCTAAATAAATCTAAAAATAGAAGAAGTGTCCTAATTTCACCAAAAAGTTAATTTTAGACTTGGACATTGGTAAAAATTAGGGGCCAAACTGAGCTTTTATCCTTGTGTTATTGCCTTTTTCCTTAAAGAGAGTTATAAGCGCATGACCTTCCAACCTCCTCCCCTTTTCTCCTCCTCCCTTCTCTCTTGCACACACTGTTTTCAGTTTGTGGACTGGAAAATATTTCCTTCTTTTTAATTTTATGGACAATATTGACTTACTATTAGTCTGCATGTTCTAATGCTTTGCATTTTTGTTTTACATAATTTTCTTTACTTGAATTTGTTGTTTCCTGTATCTACACACATGCGCAAAATGTGAAGTTAAATAAGGTCTTGCTTGTAGACCGACAAATGTGGAGCTGGGATCGTGGCAGATGAAGATATTAAAAGGGGAGAGTTTGTAATAGAGTATGTTGGAGAAGGTAATATTTCCAGTCATCACATGTTATTGCTATTGATATATGGTCTAGACATTTCATGTTGTATCATTTTTGCAACTTATTGCTTAGTGCTGATCTTTATTAATGCAGTTATAGATGATAAGACCTGTGAAGAAAGGCTTTGGAATATGAAACACCGTGGAGAAACAAATTTTTACCTGTGTGAAATTAATCGAGATATGGTAATTGATGCCACATACAAGGGAAACAAGTCAAGATACATAAACCACAGTTGTTCTCCTAATACCGAGATGCAGAAATGGTTCTACACTGACCTTATTCTAATCTCAATCTCACTAGTGTGGGGAATGTCTTGTGTACTTGCCCATTTTTTTATTCTTCTTTTGTTTTTTTCCCAATGATTTACTGAAGGATTATTGATGGAGAGACAAGAATTGGCATATTCGCGACTCGTGACATAAAAAAGGGCGAGCATCTGACCTATGATTATCAGTATGAATACTTGCATCACTCTACTGCGTTATATAGTTGATGGGTGGTCTATGCTTTGCTTATGCAGTGAACATGAATAGTTAAATTTGTTCTCTGCCTGATGAGATCTTGGTAGAGAAATGTTTGAGAGGATAGGAGCATGCTCCCTCCTATCACATTGAGGTGGGACCCATTGTGGAGCCCACATGGTTTTTAAGTACAGAGTACACTTCTGACTTACCTAATAATTTCTTATTTTTGCATCCCTAATTACTACCACTGGTAAATTTTCAGGTCTGTGTTTCCTGGTCCAATCTAATAAATTTTGCAGGTTTGTTCAATTTGGTGCAGATCAAGATTGCCATTGTGGTGCTGCTGACTGCAGGAGAAAGCTAGGGGTTAAACCCAGCAAGCCTAAGATGTCTTCAGATGCAGCATTAAAATTAGTAGCATGCCAGGTGGCAGTGTCGTCTCCCAAATTGAAAGCAATTTTATCTGGAAATGATGTATGTACTGGAGGCTGCTTATGCATGCTATATAATGCCATTGCCACCTTTTTTTTCATTTATTATTCATATACTCACATGAAGCTAGACTGAATCTGGATTTTATTTTTGTGAAGGTTTATCAGAATGGAGGTTTGAATGTAGGTAAGCTCCTTAAGTACATTGCCTGTTTGTCTCTTTAACATTCAGAACTATGCAAAATTGGTGAAAAGTACTCTTGCTTCTTTTGTTTATGCATTAACCTCTGTTTCAGGGTGTTCACAGCATGTTCATAGTCATCAACAGGCAAGCTCTCGTAATTGCATCGGTGAAGTGATTAAAATATTTCGTCCATGCAACAAGAGGTATTTTTAGATGTCAACTCTTTTGTTTTGCCAATCAATCTGATTTTTTAAGTGAAAACTTTTGAAAGAAAACTTGTAAGATTGTGCAGTAACTATGCATTTGCTATAGGTAAGTGAATTGTTTTGTTTAGAGACAGAACTATAAGTTCAAGATTTTGGGAGCTGGTAACAGGGATTACAGTGGAAAAACTTAAAGATTTCAAGGCGAGAATGAAAATTTTTGAATTTTTTGGGGCCCAAGTGAATGCTTCTAAAAATAGTTATGTTTAGTTGATGTTCACCTAGGAAACGTTAAGACAGTTCTACCATAATATAAAAAGAATAATGTCAGATTCAGGGGAAATATTTATATTACTTGCAAGTTCAAAATCTACAAAATTTTCACTCATTTAGTTCCTTCACTGCTGCTAACCACTTTTTAAATATTCAGGCATCTCATCCATGGTTCTAAAACAGCAGTTCAATATCTAGGAATTTAATTGTCATCTTTCTGATTTTTAATCCCACTTAACTATCATCAACACTTTGCATGTTTATTTCTTAATCATGCTTTTGTTGTCTTGAACCTTTTAAGAATCCTAATTTTAGTCAGAATATAGAATTTTTTGGCTATTGAAGTTAGTTTGATAAAAATGCATTTTTTTCTCAGAACTGCTAATACTTTTTGTGGATGTTCTTTTGTCCTACTTCAGTTATCTTATTTATAGAAATTTGAATTCAAGGTGCCTAGTTATGAATTACATTTGCAGTTGGTTGGCTATTTATTTTCTTTTCTTTCCTTCTTTATTCCAGATCTTTTGGGATGATTAAACGATTTGATAAGCATTCAAGAAAACATGCAGTAAGAATTAGTTTGTTCTTTGTTACTGTGATGTGAAGGACCATCATAAACACTCTAAGTGCGTTTATTTCGTTGCAGATAATGTTTGAAGACGGTACCATTGAATTTCTAGACATGTCAAAAGAAAATTGGGAATTTGTAACTTTGTGATCTAATTCCAGGGTAATCATTATGATTTATTATGCTCACTATTTCTTTTTTCTGCTTACACCAGCTATTTCTGCTTACACCAGTTACACACACACACACACACAACGCACGTGTGAAATGATTAAGTAGTTCCAATACATCCAACTTGATTCGATTTGAATGCATTATTTTATTGGTTTTTGAAATATATGCCACTATAAAATTTTAGGTGCTTAGATGCTACGAATTTTGATGTCGTTGGTGGGAATGGAGAGGGATTGATTAGTTATTTTTTATTTTTTCCCCATTGAATGCATTGCGTCAGTTAGAGCCCCCAATGCAAACCAAGGAAAACATTTTCGGAGACCAAAAGACTAGGCCTACCTTCACTTCTGGGATTCCTATATTGTATGGAAAGCCTGGACCCATTGGTGCCAAATACCTGCTATTATCTTGGGGGACACAAAATGGTGAGAACTCTCAAAGGATTGCTGATGTCGTTGAATTCCTACATCTGGACAAAAGAAAAAGGTGTCCCGATGGTTAGATGGAGTTCCTGGGCCTAAGCAAGTAAAATGGTAGTGGCATAAGCTCTCTGTCTGATCTGAGCTTGTGGAAACTCCAGTCTGAGATCGGTGCAGGTGATTGAATTGAACCTTGCTCAAGTAGACTGAAGATTGGCCCCATACGAGGCTGGTTACAGCTTAGGTAGTTTATATTAGAATTACTACCCCTCGGATGCTGAATTTATTAGTGGATATGAAATTGATGGTCTCTGTTTAAGCTGGGAAAAAAGTTTTGGCTCTCAAGTTGCTTGGTGATGACTTCTCAGACTGCAGGCCCCAGTATGGCTGGATAAAGCACAAATACTGATTTTTCATGCTGGTCCTTTTCAAAATCATTTCTAGTGTTCTATCTGCTGGAAGTTGAAGGACAAGGTTTCATCATTATTTATGTTTATACGAGCGAAAGTATGTGAAATGCTGAAATGCATTTATATTCTATAGTTTATTTTCATTGATCGAGGAAGGAGTTGATTACTGCAATGGGTAACAGTATGGTATAGAAGTAGAACATCCTGTGTTTATATCTGCTGTACTATTCAATTGTTTTTGGCTGTCCATTAGTATATACAAGTGCAAACTGGTGTATTTCCAGTTAAATTCAAAAGATATTAGAGCTTCTATTGCAATAAAATATTAACTCCAATTACTTGGAGTCCTCTTCCCATAAATTTCCAATTCCTAATGTTGGCAAATAACTGTTGTGACCTTATTCTTAATTTCTTTGTATTTCTTTTTGTTGTTTTGCAGGTGATATAGGACTTATCATCGACCAGTGTTTTCTGGAAGTTGTTGTATTCATTGGAATTTTGTATAACATAAGCATAATTCCCTTGATAGAATAAGGAACTGTGAACTGTAGTTATAGTCAAGGAAAACAGCTGGGGAGATCCTCAATCTAAGATCAACAGCCTGTGATACATTTGGCTTGTGGTCTTAAGGGCTGTCGTGTTGATTGTACCAATATGAAGCATCATTGGATCAACATGCTCTCCGATCAATGTCAACCTGGGATCAATATTTTCCTATTCTTGTAATTGCATTTTGGTTAGCAACACTTTGTCCGCTAGAGATTTTTTTCTTTTGATAGGTTTAAATCAGTTTCTTGGAATAATATTTTTGGTCTCATATTATCTTGTGTTGGAATTTTTTTTTCTTAGGGTCTGTGGCAAACTGGCAGGAGATGATTGGATCTAAGCTCTGACCATATTTTCTTATAAAAAATACTAGTGTTTGGATGCTTAGAATCTTTAGAACGTTCTTCTTATATTTTTTATTTTTGTAGTAGTAGTAGTTGTGGTTGAATATGCAGCAAGTAGCCGAGGAATTGGCGACTGTGGCGAGGAATGGGATGGGGTTGTTGGGGTTGGCCCCACCCACCAACCCAAGCCAACCACCCAAGTCTTCTGGCTATGGCTGCTGCCGTAATTGGTAAAATTAGTGGGACTCAATTAAAATAGGGAATGATGGTAACAAGTGGTTGCAAGATTCATAAATTAAGCGGCTATCTTCTTTTTCTTTCTTTTTCTTTTTTTTAAGAGGAAGAAATGCAAAATGGAGCAGAATATTAATTATGCTAGAGTTTCGTTACTTGATATCCCTTCTTAATAATAACAATAATAATTTTATCCTCATAAAATTAAGAGATTAATAAATAATTTTGAACGAAAAATTGATTTGTTTTTAATACTTTCTTCTTTTATCATTTAGTTTAAATGTTATTCTTTCCTTCCTTGTCTCCTTGAACTCCCAAGAAGAACCTTGATAAATATTGTACCATATAAAAAAAGTTTTTCTCGGATGGAATTATTCATGTCAATTCTTTTTAAATAAATCGATATATTGAGTCACTATTTAGTGTAAATCCATCAAATTAGTATTGTCAGTTGGGAAAGACTTTAGAATTGGAATTAAAATTGAAGAGTTTAATTTTAATTTTAATGTTTGATAATATTAAAAAAAATTAAAATTAAAATTTTATTCATAATTTTATGAAGTTGTAATATAAATAAAAAAATTATTTTATAATTTTATTTTTAATTAATAAGAATTACAATTTCACATTTTCACTGTAAAATCTATCATTACTGTATATTGTCATTATTATTGGTATCGTTAGTATGTCATTATTAACTGGTTATCCACCACTATCATTACTGATAGTCCAATACTACTGAGGATATGCCGTCACTCAAATCATGATAGTCACTGTCACCTTTGTCAGTGTCAACGGTCCATCACCATTAGCGGTTTATTACCACCTCCGTCATCATTTTTATTATTACTGTTGGCGGTTTACCATCAACGTCCCACCACCACCACTTTTTATTAAATTTTAATTTTAATTTTAATTTCTTATGTTCTAACATAATTCTAATTTTAAAAAATTAAAATTAAAATTAAAAATCTCAATTTCAATCCTAAATTTTTATACCAAACATACCTTTAGAGGATTTATATTTATTAATTCAATCTTAATAAATTCAAATAAATAATCTTATAATTAAGAAAGTAATTCCAATCAACATATATTATCCTAAAATAATTTTAGACTCTAATTATTGGGTCCAAATAGCCAAAAATAAATAAAGACGATTAAATAATCTTACACCCAATTGTATTTTGGGGGTTGGAGGCGATTAAAGATGAGATTTCAGGAATCGTGGTTGTTGGTGAAAGCCACCAACTTTTTGGTTCCATATCAAAGTATTATATATATTCTAAAAAACCATTCCCACAAACACAGTCTTATTCCCGGTGAGATCTCTTTGAAGATCTCAGTAATCGCGAATTACCCACTTGTCGTGCCATTTTGCTCTTTTATAATAGTTTATCTCTAGTAGTCTCTGCTCTCAGTTTCTTTTACTGGGTTTCGAAAAATGAAGGTTATTGACAAGATAAATGCCATTGGAGGAGCTGGACATGGAGGAGGTGATGTTCAAGCAAATGGAGGAGAACCCAATAACAGAGTCGTTTTCTCCTTCGAATTTTTCCCTCCCAAGACTGAAGATGGTGTTGATAACTTGTTTGAGAGAATGGACCGTATGGTCGCTCATAACCCATCCTTTTGTGATATCACTTGGGGTGCTGGTGGTTCCACCGCAGATCTGACTCTTGATATCTCTAATAAGATGCAAAATATGATCTGTGTTGAAACTATGATGCATCTCACTTGTACTAATATGCCTGTTGAGAAGATCGACCATGCTCTTCAAACTATCAAATCTAATGGAATTCAGAATGTTCTTGCTCTTCGTGGTGATCCTCCTCATGGTCAGGATAAGTTCGTTCAGGTCGAAGGTGGATTCGCTTGTGCACTCGATCTGGTAATTTGAATTCTTGGTTTTGATGGATTTAGCTTTTTCTGAATTGGGTTTTGGCTTTTTAATTGATTTGAGTGGTAACTGTAGGTGAAACATATCAGATCCAAATATGGTGACTACTTTGGCATTACTGTTGCTGGTTATCCAGGTCTTTTAGCTACTACCCTTTGTTTGTTACTTTCTATATACTGCTACGTTACCCATAAAAAGATAGTTTGGTTTACGCTCTTGTGTTCATTTTCTGCTCAGAGGCACATCCGGATATGATTGGAAGTGATGGAGTTGCTACACCGGAGAACTATCAGAAAGATCTCGAGTATTTGAAGAGAAAGGTGTGTTATTACTTCTAATTTTGGGAAGTGAATGCTCTTTATGGTTTTCGTTCAAGAGATATTTGATTTTTTTTTCTCTTATGGTTGTTGCTTATTCTTGTACAGGTTGATGCTGGTGCTGATCTAATTGTCACACAACTCTTTTATGATACTGATATTTTTCTCAAATTTGTCAATGACTGCCGTCAAATTGGAATAAATTGTCCAATTGTTCCTGGAATTATGCCCATCAATAACTACAAGGGCTTCTTAAGAATGACTGGCTTTTGCAAAACAAAGGTATCCATTCCTCCAACCAGGCCTTTTCTGCTTGTTTAATCTCAGATGTTGCCTATATAATGTCGATTGTTGGTTTAAGTAACACCAAGCCTTAGACTGTCCACCATAAATAATTGTTGGATACTTGCATCAAACACATAGTTGAATACTTTGTTTCCTTTGGTAATCTCTCTTCTTCTTATAGATTAAATATTAAATATTGGATATTTTGCTATCAAGACAGATGCATTTTGATGGGAATGACAAAGTAGTTTGTAAAGTTCACAGCAGAATTATGTATGGTTGATATTACATTGTTGATTTTGCTTATTTGCTGATTCACAATTTCTTTAAGTTGCTTAAATGTGAATTTTATGAGATATGGAATTGTAAAATATATATACTTTCTTACTGTAGATACCAGCCGAGGTTACTGCTGCATTGGAGCCTATCAAGGACAATGAAGAAGCTGTCAGAGCCTATGGAATTCACCTTGGAACAGAAATGTGCAAGAAGATTTTAGCTCATGGCATTAAGACATTGCATCTTTACACACTAAACATGGAGAAATCAGCATTGGCTATATTAATGGTTTCTTTCCACATCAAATTCATAATTCTGGCTCAAAATGTTGTTAATATTGTTTGCGGACAACTACCTGTGATTATATTTAACTAAGGACTTCCATTGGCAGAATGTCGGTTTGATCGAGGAGTCAAAGATTACAAGGCCATTACCATGGAGACCCCCTACAAATGTTTTCCGCGTAAAGGAAGATGTTCGTCCAATATTTTGGTATGCAATAACATGCAATGCTGCTGTTTTTTGGCCAGCATTTGACACTTAATAAAGCACTAATATGAAAGCACGTTTATATTATGATGTCTAATATTTCTAGCCAATGATCACAGGGCTAATCGTCCCAAGAGCTACATATCAAGAACCTTGGGCTGGGAGCAGTACCCACATGGTCGATGGGGTGATTCTAATAATCCATCCTATGGTGCTCTAACCGACTATCAGGTGCATAGGATCACTGTACTTTATTCTTTGGCTTTTGATCTTTTGATAAATTTTTAACATCATTAATTTTATCTTATTAGTGTCTTTGATGCATCTAACTCTACGCTTGTTGATCTATTTGTTGTGGTCACAACTAACAATCAAGTTGCTGTGACATCATTTCCGACAGAAACTGGGATTGCAAATGTTGTTGATGCATTTATGTCATCTCGACTTAGTTCTTCTATCTTCTAAATTTTAAGAGAAACAAGATTCATTGTAGGACTACAAAGTTCTGCTAGTAATTAGCCCTAAAGAAGAAAAAAAAACTAATACAAAAAGTAAAATGTTTCAATCCTAGTAGATCTAAAATAATGCCAATTAATATGTCTCTCTCAGAACTCTTGATATTACATTCCTCCTAAACTAGCCAAAATATACGAAAGGGATTTTATTATGTGTACAAGAGTATATACCTCCGTACTGGTCTGCAATCTAAGAAATTTCTGCCATTTGATTAATTGTGCTTCTACAAGATCCTAGTCTAAACACAAATTTGAGCCAGTATTTTAAAAAATTAAATCAGACCTTTTCTTTTCTTTTTAAATTTTATTGATAGTCAATATTCTCTCTCCAGTCACCTCCCAAGCCTAAAGCTAACCTTTGTTACAGTTACATATGGCTTTCCAAGGAAAATTAGTCCTATGCATAACTCTTCTATATCTAGTTCCTGGCAATAGGATTTGACATAGTTGTGTTGTGTCAAGCAAAGTTGATTTATACTATACTTTGCCCAAACTAGGCTTGACCCAAAAGTGCAAGTTCAAAACTTGACTTTATGGGATATTCAAGATACTTGAACTCAAACTGAATCACTATTGAAAACTTACACAAAGTTGTTAGGATCAAGGGAGTTGTTCTGTATGTAGGATTTGTCATTTGGTCTACTTGGGCTATTAATAAATAGGAGAGAAGAATTGTATGGATTATGCTCAATTAATGACAGAATTGCTACTTCTCTCTCTAAATTCTCTCTTCTATGCTTCTCTCTCTATTTTCCTTCCTCTCTCAGTTTCTCACCCTCCAATCACTATTGTTAGGGTTATTCCTAGCAAAAGTTTTTGACAAAGCTTGAATTCAAGCTCATATAAAATTGGATGAGTTCTAGTTCAAGCTTATATTTGTAGCCTTCTTTCTGTATAGTAGGCAAAATGGTTTTAAATATAATAAGTTGTTATTTACATACTATATATAATATAAAATGTATCACAAAAAATGATGCTTGGTTCGGCTCGTAGACTACATCACTTGCTGATTGAGTTTTAATTTAAGTTGAGTTGAATTTGAATAATTTGCAACAAAATATAAGTATCTTGACTCATTTCACCCCTAATTCACATCAAACATCCTCTGTTAGACCTCTTCCATTGAACTCGATTTTTTTTTAATGGTTTGGCCCTTGGGAATAATGGTATTGGTTAGGACAAATATAATTTAACAGATTGATCTCTTTACCTATGGTGTTTTGCAGGTAGGAATTTCTTTGATTACTTGCACTAGCAATGTTTCTCGAGTGTGAGCTCTGTAGTTTTTTCCTTCATTACTATTACTTACATGTAACTCAAGCTATAATTTTCTGTACAGTTCATGCGACCACGCTCACGTGGCAAGAAACTTCATGATGAATGGGCTGTTCCCTTGAATAGGATTGAAGATATTTTTGAGGTAGAGTTTCCACTTAGAATAAGTTGTGATCCTTTTTCATTTTAACACATTCAACTGTAATTATATGTGCTCATTTGATCTGTAACTACTAAATATCAGAAATTCCAAAAATACTGCCTTGGGAAGATGAAAAGCAGTCCTTGGTCAGAACTAGATGGCCTTCAACCAGAGACAAAGATCATTAATGAACAGCTGGGTAAGATCAACTTGAAGGGATTTATGACTATCAATAGTCAACCAGCAGTCAATAGTGAAAAATCTGATTCCCCATCTGTTGGTAAGTAAAATGTGAGAAAGTTCATGCTTTTATTTCCCTTAATATACCAGTACCATCATGGTTAGAAATTTACAAGTTACATGAAGAACTCCAGAAAAATCTAAGCATATCACAATCCATTTAATTACTTGAACTTTGATACGTGTAAAATTTCAGAAACACTTTATTGGACTTTGTAGCACATTCTCGTCCTTGTCATATGCTCATGTGAGGGTTCTGTAACTTTGAATTGCTATAGGTAGTGAAGGATTCTGAATTTAGAGTATAATCATGACATTAGGGGTGCCACTCTATATGAAATAATTAAATTAAAGATTGGAGCTATGTTTTTATTTTTTTTATTTTTGGTTCAATTAGTCCATCTCATAAATTACGATACTGCTATGTGCTAACCGAGTGAAGGTATCCACGTTCTTACCAAGAATCTCTTTTGATGCAAAGGTGTTCAATTGAAAACTGGAACTGGTGTTAATATTGTTTTATTTCTGACATTTGGATATGTGTGTGTGTGTGTGTGTGTGTGTGTGTGTGTGTTGGAGGCATAAAAACCACTTAGGACACCTCTCACATTTCCACCTTGCTTCATGCGTCTGCAGGTTGGGGAGGGCCAGGAGGATATGTTTATCAGAAAGCTTATTTGGAGTTCTTCTGCTCCCCAGTCAAGCTACAAGCTCTTGTTGACAAGTGCAAGGCTTTCCCTCAATTGACTTACTTGGCCGTGGACAAAGAAGGAACTTTGGTATCTAACGTTGGTCCAGCTGATGTAAATGCGGTAACTTGGGGAGTCTTCCCAGCAATGCAGATTATCCAACCAACTGTGGTTGATCCTGCCAGCTTCAAAGTGTGGAAGGATGAGGCATTTGAAATCTGGACTAGAGGATGGGCTTCGTTGTACCCAGAGGTCGATCCATCCAGAAAATTGCTTGAAGAGGTATCATGCCTTTTTAGCTTTCGTCAAAACTTGCATGCTATGTGCACTCTATTTTGGCAAGGATTCATTTTCAGTAACCATATAATGTTAATTTTTGCAGGTGCAGAACAGCCACTTTTTGGTCAGCTTGGTAGATAATGACTATATCCACGGTGATATTTTTGCAATTTTTGCAGATTTATGAGGCCATGGACAGTGCTAAAATTTCTAAAGCCCATTCAAAGCAAGCTCGAAATGGTGATATTACCTTTAGTTGAAATATATGTTATTGCTCAATGTGGTGTTAATTATATGTAATAATATAATTCATTGGGATTTTGATACCTCCCTTCGGTTTATGGTGCAAAGTCCATTCGGATTGGCAATTAATATGTATTACTTGCCTCAAGCCAAGGCACATATAATGTGTATCATTGCTATTCGTTATAAGTTGCTACATTGTAGTTGTCATGAAGTTGAAATGTTTTTTTGCTCTTTTTTATATTATTAGGTACCAGCTCTCCCAACTCCTTGGGATACCCTTTTTACTTATTTGTCTTGTATAATTAGGTTGACTTTTAATTCTTTTGCTTGTTTATTTTTTTTAATAAATTCAAAAATGGATCTGCTAATTAGGAGGCACTCTATCAACAAAAACAACCTTTTTTTTAGTTAGGAGTGATTTCAAGGCAGGGTTATTAAATTCTAAATTAATTATAACCTAATCTATATTTTGAAAACCAAATTAACATTATCTTGTTAACAAAAGTGATTGTTCCATTGGGGTTTGGGGCTATTCCGGATTACCTGTCAAGTGTTTCATTTTTTGTTTGATGCTTTTCTTATGTGCCACATCATTTTTGAAAGTCAATATTTATGTATAAATAACCCGGTGCATAAAAATATATCACTTAAACAACCATGTTATAAGAAGAATGCATAAAATAATCGACAAAGCTTTAACCTCAGAAACTGTAGTAGTAAACATGAATATGCTAATATCAACATTAATTTCAACAAGTTTGATAGAGGAGAAAAATAAGGTGGCAGATAGGGAAAAATCAGCACCAAATAACAGGAGACCAAGCTGCATGAAGTTCCAAGTTTATTCAAGAGATATTTGCATTCTTCAGTGTTCCGCACACCACAGCACCAGCAGAAGTCCGCATTAGATGCTCACCAAGCATAGCCACACAGGAATCGTCTGTCTTGAGATGAGGCTGCACTAATTCCCAAATTTTTTTCTTTTGAATCTGCAGATATTAAATGGAAGAAGATCAAACACTAATTTAACTATGTTGATCCATAAACTAATGCATTTTGAATGAGTAATGATTGATCTCCTAACAAGATAACAATTTACTGTCTTTACAATAACTCCAGTTAATGGTCATGGTGGGAATATTTTGCTTTGGAAGCTTAGTAGACCAAGTTTTCTTAAGAAGAGCTCAGCAAGTTAGGATCTCTCTAAAAGTCGTTCACCAACTATTAACTTGCAAAAATTGAGAGAAGAAAATTGATGAAAATATAGGTTTTGAATGAATACTGGGATATGTATTATATCAAAATTATTGAAGGCCTTTTTACTAAATGGACTCTACAGAAGGAAAAAAAAATTTGAAGTCAATTTTGTACTTTGACTTAAAATAGGTAAAAAAGATTCAAATTTGAACACTTTGTAGCCTTAGGAAATAAACTTCTTGATTTTTGATTTTGTAGCCGTAGGAAATAAACTTCTTGATTTTTGATTAATTATTCTCTTATTCATAGTTCCTATTGTTATTAAAAGTTTAAAATAATGATTCATTTGTATTTTTTATTTTACTGTAATTGGTAATTGATAAGCATTTTTTTTTCCTATATTTACAAATTACAATTATGAATTGATTTATACGATTTTTGAAACGAGTGAAGCATTTGGTTTATGACATTGAAACAGGATCTCTATGGTGATCTCATTCCTTTTTATTTAGTTTTATGGGTTCCTGCCTGCACTTTATCGATGTATTACATTTTTTTAAAATTTTAGTTTAATTCCTAATCTTATAGGAATTCAGCTCCTATAATACAAAACCAAAGTAATAATGCATCAGAAGTCAGTCTACTGGAACCTACAGAGAACAGTGAAGCAGAGACCCGGTTAACCAGGGAAAGCCCAAGTTTATAGTTTTAAAATTTTCAAATTATTTCATTACAAAAATATAATTGAATTAAAAGAAAAATAACAGAAACAGCATTTCGGCTGCATCCTACATAATAACAAACTTTAATGATGTACCAACTGTTTGATTCTTAAAGCTTATAAAAGTAGTTCTGATAAACACAGTGAAATTTGTTCGTCAAAGATTATTATTCTGCTAAATATATTGCATGCAGAATGAACTTTCTAGTTGCATACAGATATTCTGATATGGAGAACAAAGGTTTGAAACTAAGAACTTCTGGAAGGAATTTAGATTTTAAGTCAAGAGAGAAAATGGAGTGTAGAAGTTAGATTTCCTTAAGTGGAGAAGTAGACAGAAGGAAAATATAGATAATGTATTTTTCAACATAGTCCAAATGTTTTTTCTCTCCCAAATTAGAGCAAAAGGTATTAGACATTGTTGGAGCATTTGGTATAGATTTTGTCATGGTCTTATTAGCAAGAAATTATGAGATTTTAACGTGGGTTAAGGCTCTCCAACTTTTAGTGCTAGCTTTTTGAGATTGGCTAATCTCCCAATGTTCATAACAACTGATATCAAAGTCTATAGCTATTTTTCCTATTTGCAATTGTGCAGCATGGGTGGTATGCTGGCACTGCAGTGTTGCATGGGTTATGGGACTCCAAAGGTTCCTAACAAATTTACAGTAATTCATTTTAGCATAATAGCATTTTCACATATAAGGGTATGAAGCATTGTCACAAATAATGTATGATGATGAACTAATAAATATGTTCTTTCCATCCTCTCAAGCCCATGGATGAAAAAGTTACTTTCTTACTTTATTCCCACTTCTTTATCCAATATTCATTTGCCCACTTCCCAAGTTTTCTTACACCTTTTAAGTCTTAACAAAGTAAGCATAATGTTAGTCTGCAAGATCAAAATTAAAAGAGTACAATTTAATGTTTATTGCATTCAAACATGGTGCATGAGAGAGAGAGAAACTACGAGATGATTCACTCAGAATCAATTTAGGATTCAATTTGTGCAAGAGCTTTTCTATTAGTCTTCCCCATACAGAAGTCAGAATGCTATCTAAATATAAATATTCTAATGAATCAATACCAACCGCATTAGCCAGAATATAAATGCTTCTATTTCTAGTTAAATATGCAGATATAGAATAAGCACAGAGAATCCAATCCCAAGCAGACTAAGAAATTCAAGCTTTCATATTGCATCAGAAACAAAGTTATAAGGTTTAACACAAGAACTCAAGAATAGCATTGACATATATTTGAAGAAAGTAATGATGGAACCTGGTTAGGAGAGGCAGGATCAGGTTGATTTTGTTTGTCATCTTCAGAGCCAAACCAAATCCTTTCCCCTGGAATTGAACGCTCGGGAGGCTCTAGAAGCTCAACATTTTCATGAGAAGCATCGGAAGCAGCCATAAGCATTCCACTTGACTTAACCCCACGCATATTTCTGGGTTTCAGGTTAGCAAGCACCACCACTTTCCTATCCTGCAAAAAATCCACGAAATATACATAAAAAATAAATCCTGAAAATATGGGAAATGAGAGAGTGGTATGTAAAAATTCAGACCTGGAGATTGTGGAGAGGGATGTACTTAACAAGACCACTGCAAATGATACGAGGCTCAGCCTCACCCACATCTACCTCCTCCACATAGAGAGAATCCGCCTCCTCGTGCCTCCTCGCTTTGATGATACGGCCAACCCTTATGTCGAGCATCTTAGCTGCATCTCTTATACTAGCAACACCATCCCCATCAGAACCTGATTCAGATGGTGCGATAGTGGCGATGGAGGTAGAAACTGTAGTCGGCGGCTCTTCCGCATTTACATTAACATTTGCGGTGGTGCAAAAGCAAGGGAATCGATGGTACATTGGCGAAAATGGCGTTGCTATCTTGATAATAAATTGACGGTTGCGAACAATTCCAACATCAGTAAGACTGCGGAAACCGCCGCACTTAATAATCTTTGCCGCAGCAGCCGCCACTGCCACGGCAGAGGTCGCAGTCGCAGTCGCAGTCGCCATAAACTACCAGTTTCTGACTAATTTATGCTGGATTGAATGCAAAGTGCAGTGACTTTAGCTTATACTTAGAATCAGGCTTGCGCTCGAGACTTTAGATGGCCCGTACAGTCAATTTTTGCAAAGAAAAGTCCTGATAATTGAAAAATAAAATAAATTTAACTAAAAATAATAACTGACATTTGAGTTTTTTTTTTTTAATTACATATTTATCCGTACAAAATTAGACAATACACTAATTCTCTTCTAATTAAAAAAAAAAATTGCACTACCTCCTAAATCCTTTCTTCTAAATTAATTAATTATATTCAAAAATTTTATTTAGAATTAAAAATTATATTTTTATATTTTTGACAACTTTAAAAATAAAATAAATAAAAATATTTTTTATTTTATTTTCTAAAAAAAAAATTAAAAATAACAAATAAAAAATATTTTTTTAAAAAAATATTTTTACTTTTTATTTTTAAATTTATTAAAAATATGAAAATAAATTTTTTATTTATATTAAAAAATTTAAGAAAAAATAATTTAATTTCTTCTTAAATTATTTTTTAAAATTAAAAAATAAAATTATTTTTTAAAAAATATTTTTATTAATTTTTTATTTTCAAATTTATCAAAAAATATAAAAATAAAATTTTTAACTTTAAAAAATATTTTTTCAAATAAAAATAAAATATAATTAATTTAAAATAAAAAGTACCTTTTTACCGTCCTTCTTAATCATTATAAAATAAACTAATGATAAAATTAAATGAAAAAATATTCTAATATAACAAGAGATTCATTAGAAAAATTAATAGATTTTTATAAAATTAAAAAATTTAATTTATTAAATCATTATACAAAAAAAAAATAATAATTAATTTTTTATTTATTATCTTTTAATTAATTTTTTCATTTTTTTTTTTTTATCATAATATTATTTTAATTTTTATCAGTAATAATCTTTTAATTATTTTGTATTTTTTCATCGAAATATTATTTTTTCTTTCACATAAAAATTATTATAAAAATATTGTTTCCTCTTTCACTTTCACAGATTTCAACAAGAAGTTATACAACAGACATAAAACATAAATTATAGATTCAAACAAATCTATTATTAAAATAGTGAAAATTAATAGTCATCTCCTCTTGATATAACTTCCTTGCAGGTTGGCCGTAGCAAGATAGTATGCTCGAACTGGGATACATAGCTTCCCTTAATATCGCATAAAGGAGGATAAGGCTGCCAAATAACAAGAGAAGAATAAATTAATTAAAACAGGTCACAGTCCAAGTAAATGGATTAATCATTGCAAGTCCATCATTAATATTAGGCAAAATAACTCAACCAGCATATTAAAAATATTCAGTACATAAAAGAGCATTGGTAAAAGGGAGGGGGGGGGGGGGGGGGGGGGGGGGGGGGGGGGGGTTTGGGTTTAGGATTGTTAATTTTATATA
>CANXYC010165072.1:0-16934 GCA_948193065.1 Aleurites moluccanus | reverse complement strand
ATTCAAAATGTGTTTTGATCACTAATAAACATCAAGGAACATCATATAAACATAATTGAATCAAAAGAATCTCAAAACCATTAACTTATCAAAAGTTCTTCAAAAACTTCAATGGATTAATTCTTAGCTTTAATGAGTTTTTCCTTGGAATCTAAGGTTATATTTGTGTTTAGGCTAATGGAATTGATATGTTTCCATCCAAAAATGGAAGAAAAGCATAAGGTTTGGTGTTGAAATGAAGTGGCCGAAACCTAGCTATGGTGGAGAGAGAAAAAGCTGAACATATGATGGTGATAGATGAAGACAATGATGAAGTGGTGGGAAATATCCATCCAAAAATCAAAAGTTTGATTCCATACATTAGGCTTATAATAAAATTGGTGTAACCTAGCAATCCAACCATCTATCATTCATACTTTTATACTATTGATTAATCAAAGTCAATAAAGATGGCTTATAAGTACATTTGATATACCAAATCCAAACCAAAGCCAATAATCCTATACTTTGAGCTTATGATATGAATTGTGAAACCTATTCATCTAACCATCCATTTCTTCATCATTTAATCCAATGGTTAGATTTAATCAAGCCTAAAATAATGCCATAAGGTTGTATACACCATATAATTCCATATCTCAAAGGAAAAGACCATATTGTTCTTAGTTCAACTGAAGCACCTCAAGCACCTCAATTGAGCAGCTTACCGGGCACTATTTTCAATCGGGTTTATTTCTCCAACAAAACTTCAAATAAATTAAATAATATCATTTTTATGTCCTAATTTTCTTTTATACCTTCAAATATAATGTTTATTTCCATAAAACTCGAAGGGGTGCGAAATGACTATTTTGCCCCTAATTCACCAAAATTTGAGTTTTTCTCGATTTCTTCTTAACAACCTTTAAAGCACTTTTACATGTGTAAAACTTTCTAAAACATGCATAAACATTCAATTCAAGTATAAATATGCATATTACATATCATATAAACATATAAGGAACCCCTTATATTTACTTTTTAAAGCTTAAGTTCTAAACCTTTCAACTGGGGTGTTACAACCACGCTTTTAAGCGTGGTAATAGTAAAATTTTTTCAATACTTTGATAAACGTGGCCAGTTATTAGTATTGATCAAATTATCACCATGTTTTATTGAAGTGTGGTCTAAAAAGTGCGGGTATAAACTATTTTTCTTATAGTGATTAGTTTTTTATTTTATAATTTTAGTTAATTCTCTATTTGAATATTTTTATTTAGTTTTTATAAAAAAATAAAAATTATGAAAAGATTGAGTAGCCTATATGGTGTACAATTTTAAAAATAAAAATAAAGGTTAATTATTATTTTTTCTATAAAATTATCCAATACATTAAATCTCTCTTAATTTTTTAAAAATACATTAACTCCCTCTTGGTAAATGTTTCGTTATACTAATATACTCTTCCGTCTAATTTTTTAATTAGTCAACCCTAAAATTATCAACAATGACTGTAAAAAGACATGAATACCCTTACCTTTTATTTTTAAATAATTATATTTTATTTTTGCTTTAAAAAATATTTTTAGGGATAAAAAATTTATTTTCAGATTTTTTAAAAAATTTGAAAATAAAAAATAAATAAAAATATTTTTTGAAAAATATTTTTTATTTTTTATTTTAAAAAATAATTTAAGAAGAAATTATATTATTTCTTCTTAAATTTTTTAATGCAAATAAAAAATTCAATTTCATATTTTTGACAAATTTGAAAATAAAAAGAAAAATATATTTTAAAAAAATATTTTTTATTTTTAAATTTGTTATTTTTTTAAAAATAAAATAAAATATATTTTTAAAATATTTTTATTTATTTTATTTTCAAAATTGTCAAAAAATATAAAAATAAAATTTTTAATCTTAAAATTTTTTTTAAAGTAAAAATAGGATGTAATTAATTAAAAATAAAGAGTAAGAGTATTTTATATATTTTTACTATTTTTGTTGACTATTTTAAGGTTGATTAACAATAAAACTAAATAGAAGAGTCTAATAGTATATTGTGACATTTATCATGTGGAAGTTAATATATTTTAAAAAAATAGAAGAGTTAGTGTATTAGATCATTTCACAAGAATTAATATATTGAATTATTTTATATAGAAAAATCTTAATTATCCCTAAAAGTAATATATAATTCAAGTAGTAGTAGTTGTTATGTATAGGCCTTAAAGAAAAAGAAACTTGAAAAAAGAAAAAAGAAAAGAAAGATGAAGAAAAAAACACGAGAGTTGGTAGAGGAAAACAACTTCTTTCTCCCTCAAATAATTAATAATTAATAATTAATACTATTAACCTACAATAACATGCTTTCATCTTAGCTTTTTCTTCGTCTTCTCCGCCTTTCCCTCTGTTTCTATTGTAATTTTTTGCATATATAAATAAATGTATCCTTTTCAGTTCTATATGTTGTTTGCTCCTTATAATCATATTCTTCCCTCGGTTGACCAAACCACACCAAACCACCATATCATGGGGCTGTTCAAGGCGGAGGGCGTGGTTTACAAGCCTGTGGACATGGTTGACCTTGGTCCTCATAGCCTTGAATTCTATATACGTGCTAATGTCAAAGCTCCTCGCATGGCTGGATTTCTGGTAAAAATATTCACATGGTTTTTGGAATCGAGGATATTTGGACCTTTACTTCTTTACATATTGAAGAGAAACAATCTAATTCACAAGGTACTACTCATCTCTCTCTCTCTCTGTCTCTCTCTCTCTCTCTCTCTCAAACTCAACATTATTCTTAACCCAAAATTATTTAAGACGAAAATGAAACATTCATATGATAAACTCTCCCGTTATTTAATTAAAATTGAATTTAGTTGAATTTAACTAGAGTCGATTAAATAAGCTTTATTTAATTAAAATTGAATTTAAGCTTTATCACCACAAAAATTTTATCATTGAATTGAATTCTATTAAATAAAACTGAATTGTTTCCCCTCTTTAATATATTCTCATGCCTAAAAATTAAAAATAAAATAAAATTACAATATATAACATCTATAACTTAATATCATTAGGATTCATACATTTTATTAATTAAAAGATATATTAATTAATTATCATTAAATTAATAATTTATTAATTCAATATAAGAAATTAAAATATCGTATATAAGACTTAAAAATTGACGGAATCAAAATATAAAAATTAAAATATCATTTTTTTAAAAAGTAGAGATAAAAGTATTAATTATGTTAAATTTTAGGGATTAAAATGTATTTTTTTTTATTAATAATTTATAATATAAATGGAATCATATAATTATATAAGAATTTTCAGAAAAATAATATAAAAATTTTTAAAAAATATTATCTTATTAATTTAATATATTAGCTCAAATTAAGATCATAGAAAATTATTATATGATAAAAATTATTAATTTATTAAGTATTTATTTATAGAAATTATAATTAAATTTTTCATAGAATTTCATGATAAATTATAATTTAATTTTGAGATTTGTTAAAATATAAATTATAATTAGTAAATTATGTTTAAATTTTAAGAATTAATTAAAAAAATTATATTATTAAATTTCTTTTTATTTTTGACTAACAATGATAAATTCAACTAGAACATTAAATAGTATAGATGAAATAAATAATAAAAATCTATTAATTCAAACGTTGAATTAGCTTCTTCTAGTGTGATTAGTTAGCTACTTCTAGTGTGACTGTGTGAGCTAAACATCAACATCAAAAATTATTATGACTATTAATAGCTTTTTTTTTTGTTTATGATCACGTGGACCCCATACTGTATAGACCTTGACAAATTAGTTTCAATTATTGCATCCAATATATCAAAAATGAAAAAAAGAAAATAATATTTGAATTTTTATTAAATTCTACCTGTAGTTTATATTCCTCTCTCTCTTTTTTTAAATTCAAAATTAACACTACTGTTATTTTTAAATTAAACATAAAATTTATTTTTTATGAAGAAAAAAATTAATTTTTTTATCAATTTATATGGAGGAAAAAAAATTATAAAAATTATTATTATTATTTTTATTTTTAGTTATTAAATATAATTGAAACTAATTTATCTGATTTAAGATATTAAAAAATAAATAATATTATGTAGAAATAAAAATTTAAAAAACTCAGATGATAGCAAGCATATATAAATAGTTATAAACTTTGAAATAATAAATAGGCAAATTATAAATAAAAATTAAAAATTAAAAATTATAGGATAATGTTTCTTTTTGTGACAAAATCGAATAGCACTACATTGATTTTCACGTTTTACAAGCAAAACAGTTTAATTTTTATTTGTAATTTATTGATAATATATTTAAGTTTGAGTCTCTATTTTTTCAATGCTAAACAATATAATAATTTACAATAACGAGATTATTAAAAGAATAATATTAGAGATGAAAGTCAAATATATTAAATTAAATAAATCGATCAAATTAAATTAAAATTAATAATTTTATAATTAATTTAGTTTGATTTAATTTAAAAATAAAATAAATTAAAAATTTGATTTAATTTATAGTTTAAATATTTTTTCTTCAATTTTAAATAAAATTAAACTGAAATTATATATATATATATATATATATATATATATATATATATATATATATATATAAAAGTTGTTTTTAACTATTATTATAATTAAATATATTTAATTTTATTTTATATATAACCACATATTTTTTAACCTAATCTTAATTTAAAATTTTAAAAAATATTATCCATAAAAATTAACTAAAAATAAATAAAAAAAATCTAATTATTAAAAAAAATATAAATTCTAAATGTATTAATTAATAAAATAAATAAATTTTGAGTTGTATAATATTAAATTATTTTTAAAATTTTTTATCACCTATACTTTATAGGTGTTTTTCTTAAAATTTATAATAAAATAATAACGATTTATTAAAAAAAATTTAATTTAAAACTGATAAACTGAAAATATTTAAATCAAATTAAATCAAACCAAAATTAACAGTATGATTATAATGATAGTTTGATTTTATTTGAAAATTTTTCAATCAGAAATTATTGATTTGATTTGATAATAATATTTCAAATTGATTAAATCAAACCGATATCACTCTTACATAATATTATATTAAAATAAAAATATTAAAAATCTACCTTTGCAGCTGGTATCAAATGCAGAGCTGGAGGAATCACCTGTTTATGTACCATTGCATCCATTTGAAGGTTGGTTAAAAATAATTATCTAATTAATTAATTATAAAATTTAACTAATTAATAAAATTTTCAGAATTGAAGGAAGAAGAAGTGAAATTGATAGATCCTAATTTATCTCCACCTGAAAGAGTTGAAGAAGCGATTAAATGTCTGCCAAAGCCAAATCCAAATCCATTAACGAGTTATTCAAAGTATTCCTTCCATCGTTGGACAATAATGGATTATTCCACAGCCTACAACTCTGGACAACTAACTCCCTATGTGGTACGTACACATTATATGCCTTTTTCTTTTACATATAATTTGAGTATAAGGGTAACTATATCAGGCCATCTTCCTTTTCATTTTGTAATATATTTAAATTAAATTAGTTTTATCTAGGAATTTTTTATTTAGGGACGCGATATTAATACTTTTTTTTTTTAGTTTTTGACGCTCTTATTTTTTTATTATTATTAAATTTAATTATTATATTCTTATTGCATTGTTTAGTTAATAACTTTTATAAAGAAATAATGTTTAATTGAGTTTTATTTTTTAATTTTTATTTTTAATTCATATATATATATATATATATACATTTAAAATTTTGATAATAAAAATATATTTAAAAATATTAAATAGAGTTTTTGTATAAAAATTAAAATAAAATTTTTATTTTTATATATTATAAAAAATTTCTTTTGTTTTTTAGTTTCAAAATTTTGATTTGATCATTTTATTCTTGAGCAAATTTTTTTCTTTATTTTTAATAAGAAAAATGATTTACCAAATTAAATTCTAAATTATAATCCTATTAATACTTTATTTTAAGAAAAAATTTAAATGTTGCTCGTTGAAAATATTTTTAATTATATATTTTATTAAAATATATTAATAAATTATTTTTTTAAATTAAATAAATTATATAATTAAAATAATAAGTAAATAATCAAATAATCAAATGCATATTGTTATAAAAAGATAATATTTTAAAATTATTATATTATTTTTAAAATATATTGAGAAGTATTAATATTTTTATATTTTTTATTTGTTTAATTAACTTTCTTGATAATAATAAAAGTTTGCTTTCAAAATAAAAATTAAACATAATATTAAAATTAAAAATTATTTTATAACATGTAAAAAAAAATTATTATTATATTTTCTTATGTAAAAAATATATTTATTAAATATAATTTATTGGATAATATTTTTCTAAAAAATAATAAAATATAAACGATAATATTTCTACATATTAAATGTAATAATAAAAAATAAATATATAAAAAAATGATAATTAAGTATTTATTCCTTATAAAAATTATTAATTTAAATGAAATACGGATATTTTAGATAAATTTAATAATAAAAAAAATAATAAGAGTGTTATAAGTTAAAAGAGGAATGTCAATACCACCTTCTTTTATTTGTCTTGAAAAGAGAAATAAAACACATTTTTATCATTATGATTTTTTTTAATTTAAAAGTGAAAATAAATACAATTTTAGTCATTCGGTATTGGTGTGAATTTTTATAGCGGGTATTAGACTTTGAGACCACCTATCAGTCATGATTTAAAGTTGGAGATATTGAACCTAAGTAATTGAATTATGACCTATGGTATATTTTAGAAAAGAAAGGGAGAAAAAAAAAATATAAGAAGGCCAAACATATGACATAGTATGAACTCTTTGATATTTAAATTAGTAATTGCATTTATAGAGTTAAAGACTTGAAAAATTAAGTAGATTTAAAGAGTTATTACCATTATTTTCTTTATATGTTTGATTCTGATTTCGAGTGATCGACCTTTTTTTTTTAAGAAGAGAAGTGAGACTTGTATTTAAATTATTTTCTATCATATTGATTAGAGTGAGCGGCGTACCACTTCCTATTCAAAGGTCATTGTTATATTAAAGCTAGCTAAGGGAATTACATGTTTGCACAATTAACTATCAAGTGTGGATTCTTTCTGTTAATATATTTCGAATTCTGTTTTTCGGAGGTGTTAAAAATTATATATTTGAGAAGCTTGAAAGGAGGTCTCAAAGGAGAGTGAAATTTTCTATTGGCAAGGTGGTGTATTTTCGGAGCTGAGTATTTGTTACCTTAACTATCGCTTGGACGAAATAAGAAATGACATTTCCGTGATGCCTTGAGCCTAATAGCTGCTGATGGCTTGAACTCAGCAATTTTAATAGTACAAGACCCGTTGTATATAGAATTAGGCCTATTTTGGGCCACTATTTTTAGTCTTTATTAGAACCTCCCTGCTGCGCTTATTATTTTAGAATTAAAAATATATATATATTTTTCTGCATGATATTCTTGAATTCAGTTTATAATATCATATATTTATAAAAACATTTCTTATTGACTAATTTATTTTCAGTAAAATTGAAATTATTGACATTAATGGGTAGTTAATAATTAGACATTAATTAATTTTTGGTTTGTGCAGGTGGCAGAGCGATTAATAACTGCTATCGGTGAATCTTATAGTTCCTCAATAAACATGTCATTCTTTATTAATTATAATATTGATGATATTTTAAGGCAGGCTACAGAATCAACTCTACGCTATCAAAAAGGTAAATTACTAAAAGCTATAATTTTAATTTTTTTTAAGTTTAAGAAAAAATATAAAAAATAAAAATATAAAATATTATGAATTAAAATTTTTAATTTTTATAATTAATTTTAGTATTACAACCAAATAATAAAAAATAAAATATTTAAAAATGTTTTTTAAAGATAATCTATTTTTGATACTTAATTTCTTTCACATTACTTTTAAAATACATCCATTCCATAAAACAAGTCGTTTTAGAAAATTTTGTTTTCAAAATAGCTGTTGTTTTTAAGGATTCAATGAAGTATTTATTATTATTATTATTATTATTTTAATTTTACTTGCTTTACTTGTCTTTTGAACATTGAGTATAATTGAGATAATTTAATAATTTTTTTTTTTTAATCTTTGTTTCGAAACATTAAACAATAGATATTGTGAAGAGGAGGAAGTAACTAATAATTTGGATCAAACATGTAAATTCACAAAATGCATGCTGAATAAAAGGGCATAGAGGTTGCATCATAAAATATTATTTGAAATAAATTAATATGTAGAAATTTAATTTAATTCAATTGATAATAGAATTTATATGTTTAAAATAAATTTTAATATGATAAAATATTATAGTTTACGTAAATTTTATTATTTGAAATAATTAAAAAATAAAAATAATGTAACTTAAAATAATTGAATTTTAACAAAATTTAAGTTTTGAAAGGGAGATAATGAATAATTATTTTTAAATGGTTATCGAATTTCATAATTTTTTTTTTATTATGGTTAAAATAATTTAATTTATTTAAATTTGGTTAATTTTATTTTAATTAATTATTATTAATTTGATTAAAAGGTCCGTAGAAAATATATTTGTGATATTCATCATTGATCCATTATTATAGCTACTGCGATATTGTGAATTAATCCAGGGGAGCCAATTTCAAGTCTAGATGGAGTCCCTATTGCTGTAAAGGACGAAATAGATTGTCTTCCATATCCAACCACAGGTAATTTAATTATTAAATTAATTTAATTATTATAAATTAAATTCATATGTATAACGTTGGATGATTTTATTTTTTAGGAGGTACAAAGTGGCTGCACAAATTTAGACAATGTAAAGCCGATGCCTACTGTGTTATGTGTCTTAGATCATGCGGTGCCATACTTATTGGAAAAACTAACATGCATGAACTTGGTGCTGGAACAAGTGGAATAAATCCTCATTATGGGTAATTAATTAATTTATTTTAATTGTATATCTATTAAATGATCTTCTAATTGTGAAATTAATTAAAAACAAATAAAATAAATCCATACAAAACGCGGATTAACATCTAGTTAATTAATATTATAGAGCCACAAGAAATCCATACGATGCAGGCAAGATTTCTGGAGGTTCTTCTAGTGGATCTGCTGCCGTGGTAGCTGCAGGTCTATGCCCTGTTGCCCTTGGTGTTGATGGAGGAGGTAATTAATTAATTAATTAATGCTATTTTTTTTTCTTTAAAAATTAAAACAAGTTTAATATTAGTATTGATTAACTTTGTGTTTAGGGTCTGTGAGAATGCCAGCAGCTCTTTGTGGTGTTGTTGGTTTGAAACCAACTTTCGGACGGGTACCTCATTCCGGGTGAGAGGCTAACTCCAACACAACAACTCCATTTTTTTTATTACTCCTAAAATTCAATATTATTACCATTTTAATCATTATTATTTTAAAGTTAATATTTTTTTATTTTTGAGATTTATTAATATCTAATACTTTACTCTTTATTTGTAAATCATCAAATTTATATTACATTTTAATTTTTTATATTTTAATTTTTTTAACCCTTTATCCCTAAAATCTTAAAGTACACAGTATTTTAATCCATCAATTATTATATTACAAAATAATTTAATCCCTCAAAATTTAACAATTTTTAATAAAATTAATTTAGAGCTAAAAATATTAATTTCGAAATAATACGTAAATTAGAGTGCTAATTATGTTAATTCTCAATACTGTATAGTAATTTATACTCTTAGTAATAATATAATATATTTTTCAAATAAATTAGTCAACATTGATTCGATATTGTTTTCAGTGTTCTTCCCCTCAATTGGACTGTTGGAATGGTTGGAGTATTGGCTGGCACTATAGAGGATGCATTTATAATGTTAGTAAGCTTTCTTTATTTTGCTACATCTATTTATTTGTTTATGTATCAAATCTCAAATCTTATTCTCTCCTTCTTCGCTTATATATATATATATAGGGAAAAAAAAGTAAGAAATACTCTCACATGTTAAGGAAACTCTCAACTATCTCAATTCTTATTCTCTTAAAAACTTTCAAAATCTCTCAAGGAAAAAGTAGGGGGGAAGGCTAAATAAATGGATGAACATATTAATATACTAGAGTATCTAAGTAGGTGTTTTACAAATTTTTTTGATGCGGCCGGTAGTTTTTTAATTTTTAATAGTTGTATTATAATTGTTTGATTAATGATAATTATTAGTTATTAAATAGTCGCATAAAAGTTGTTTAGAAATTTTTTATTTAGAGTTATTTTTTTTAAATGCTCATATTTATTTAAATAAAAAAAAAAACTAAATCATTATTTTAAAAATAATATTTAAATAAAAATAAACTATTAATATTTATTTTTAATAATAATTATACCTATTAACATAATATTTAATAATAAATTTATTAAATATTTAAGAGCCATCAATTATCAGCTAATAATTATTAATAATAATTAATAGTTAATTGCTGTTATCAATAGTTAAACCAAACGAAATCTAAGAAATATTTAAAGGATATATATTTAGTTGACAAAATTTGAAATTCCTATATGCGGAAAGTATTATAATATCCTTAATTTAGAAACACTTTATTTTGTGCATCTAAAATCACACCATAAATATTTAAATATTAATGCAACAAAATTTGTTATATTAAAATTTGTCTTTATCTAAATGTTAATTTTTTTTTTTGGAAAATAAACATTCTTCATTAAGCAAACATTAGAATATAACGTATTTTTAGTTATTTTTCCTTTTGATTTTGGCAACCATATGTTCCATTAGACTTTCTGAGAGGGTAGGGGGTTTCAAATAATTAAGAGATAAAATCAATTAATTTGAATATAGGAACTAAATCAAATTTTAGAAGTTTAAGTAAAAAAATAAATTATAATGACAAGCTCAAAGACAAATAATTTATTTTAATTTGATTTATTTGATATCATATCTGATATTTTATTATACATCACATCACATATAAAAAAAATATTATTATTAAAATTTTTAAAAAATAAATAATATAATATATAAATAAAATATGAAATATGAAATAACTAATATAATAAAAATGATCTTACTGCAATTTGAGCGCAAGGAAGACTTAATTCACCTATTCAGCAAAATAATAAAAAATATGCTTATGACTTCCTCTATTCAAACTAAATTTATATGAATATAATAATATTATTTTTAATTTAATTTTAGTAATAATTAAAATTTTAAATTAAAATAAAATTAATAAAAAAATATAATTACAAAAATAAATAAGTAAAAACCTATGATAAATTTATTTATTAACTTTAAATCGAGATTTAAGAGCGGACTCATGAACTAGTTTACTTGGTAGAAAGTAATGATGATTTTGTAGGTTCATGAGCGGATTCATTAACAAGTGTTTTTTTATTTTTTATTTTTTTTTCTCTTTGAATTGTGGTAATTCATTACTCAAACTCCGGACATAAAAGACAGGCACTCGAAATCAATTTTAAATTTTTTATTTTATTTAATATCTCAACCCCTATCTCATATATTTATTTATGAGTCAAGTTAATTTTTTTTTTAAATATTTTAATAATTAATATTTTTTTATTAATAATATAATACATAATAAAAAAATTATAAAATAAAAAATAAACATAAAATAATATAAAATATGGATTAACTTGAAACAAAAGGACTGGTTAGCCATTTAGGCTTTAACAAACAATAGCCCCGCACTCTTATTTATTAGGCCTCATTTAATAGATGTCAGGATAGTCTATATCAAAATTTTAAAGGGTTTAATACTAACTTGACACTGGCATTTATATTTTCAGTTACGCAGCTATTAGTGGCCAACATCCATCACATGAATCATCCCCCTTACCACCGGTAAGAACTTTTTCTAAGCAACAACTAGTTCTATTTATGAAAATAAAATAATTATTTTCAATTTTAAAATTTAATTTAATTATAAAATAATAATTTTATAATAACAAAATTTGAATATATAATAATTTATCAGTTTTTCTAATAATGATTAAACTTAGTAAGCTATCACTAATTAAACATTTTTTTCTTCTGTTCACATATTAGCCGAAACTGTATCTTCCACTGCTGAAGTTTGCCACTACAATTTCAAACATTCGACTGGCAAGATATGGAGAGGTTAGTTTGTATAATATTTTCATTCTAAAATTTTAAAATATAATATATTTTAATCTTTAGATTATTATATTATAAAATATTTTAATCCCTTAAGATTTAACACTTTTCATTGAAATTAGTTTAGAAACTAAAAATACAAATTATATTAAATTCTAGAAGTGTTATAGTAATTACTCTTTTACATAATGAAATACTTTTTTTGTTGGGTTTATTTTGGAAATTTTTTTATATATTTTCCATACTCACATATATATATGAATAATAAGTTTTTATTTTGTTTTAATTATATTCTTCTAATTAATCTTTTTTTTTTTGAATTATTAAACCACTAGTGGTTTAATGATTGCAGTGATGAAATAATAAAATGTTGCTCCTATGCATTGGAACAACTATGTGAGAAATATGGTTGGAAGGTATAATAACAAAATTCAGATTTTATCTCATTTGATATTTTATTTATTGTTTCATATAATTATTTATGTGTTATATTATTTTTTTAAAATATTTTAATAATAAATATTTTTTTATTAATAATATGACACAGAAAAATATATGAAACAAAAGATAAGAAACTAAATAAGATAAAAAAATCTGAATTATAATAAGCAATATAATACTGAATTTTTTTTAATACAAATCTCCTTTTGATTAGTTTTTCCATTGATTACTCATTACCAACTAACTTATTATTATGTGTTAGACCATAGAAGTTACTGTACCAGACATAGAAGCAATGCGCCTTGCTCATTATTTAACAATTGGATCTGAGTGTACCACTGCACTTAGTTCTTATCTACAAAAGCTGTATGTTTCTCTCTCACCATCACATATCTTTCATTTTTTACCAAATTATATTATAGTGATTTTCATTATTGTTTTTTTCTAACCAGCATTCTTAAGTGTAATTATTTCAAATAAAATCAAATTAGAAAAGTGTTATTTCAGACAAAATTTAATTATAAACTATAAAATAATTATTTTAAATAAAAAATAATTAAATTAATTTAAAAATAAGTTATTTTGAAAGAGTTATATTTAATTACAATTTCTATCATTTTAAATGATAAATCAAACTTTTTATTTTTCATTCATTCAATTTATTTTTATTTTTAAATTTATTATTTAATTTTATTTAAATTAACTTGTCATGAATTTATCAAATATTTGATAACTAACTTTTAGTTTTGTTGAAATAGGGATGTTGCAGAGTTAGGATGGGATGTGAGGGTAGCACTTTCTGTTTATGGTGCTTTCAGCGGCAAGGATTATATAAAGGCCCAAAAACTTAGGTACATTTTAGTTATTATTATTTGGCTTCGTTTACTCAATTTAAGTAACTTATCAACAAATAAAAATTAAATTCAATAATGTGTATGTCTAGCAGTTAAAATCAAATGTTATTATTTAAAACATATTTTATGTATGTATATATATGGTGTTCAGGAACCGATTAATGCAGTTTCACAACAAAATATTTACAAAGGCAGACGTTATTGTTACACCCACAACAGGGTATTGCCTCTTCTCTTTCTTTATTTCCCTTTATAAATTAATTTTATCACAAAAATAGTTTTACCATGCTATTTCTGATTTTTATGATAGTGTAACTGCATACCCGATTTTCAACGATGCTATTAAGACCGGTGAACTCGACTACATAAATGGAGGTATATATATATTCGTATATTTGGGCAAGGATAAAAAAAAATATATGAAGATATAGAAATATAATGATGAGTTGTTTCTCATTAATTTCGTCAGCTGCACTTGTTCGATATCAGATAGCAGGAAATTTTCTGGGGCTTCCAGCAGTTACTGTTCCAGTAATGATCTACATTCTACACTTGCTAGTGGCTAATAAAGTAATTTTCATATTTGATCCTTTTGTTGATATAAATTAAATTATGCTTGACAAGGTCGGATATGACAAAATGGGGTTGCCTATTGGGCTTCAGTTTATGGGAAGACCATGGTCTGAACCTACATTAATCCATATAGCATCTGCAATGCAGGTAAATTCCCTGGCTTTTTAGATTTTTATGCCAATTTGGGTATCTCAAATTACTAACTAATTTTTTCTTCAGGCTCTATGCATCTCAAATTACAAAAAGCCACAGGTTTTTTATGATTTGTTGAAGGACTAAAAGCACCAAGATCCTTTAAAAGACTAAAGAGAGATTTTCCATCCCACAATACTTCTTTTGTACCTAATTGCTGTGTTGTTTTGTTGATTAAACATCAGAAGCATTTTGTTGTCCTTAATATTTTATTATATGTTTGAATGAACATGTATCATGACTCATTGATGTGGATCAATCAACTTTAGACTTGTTAAGATTAGTTTTCTCACTCCAAATTCACATTGAAATTTCATATTTTTCAATGTGTGATTCAAGTCTCATACTTTACAACTAGATCATAATATTCCACCACTCTCTATGGTCCCAGTGCCCACGTTGGATGAATATGTGCTATTTTTTTCTAGCCATGAGCAAATACTATAATATTGACATCACAATCCGCATCACTCGGTTACAGCGGGGAGAAATAATGGTTGATTTCGATACCATTTGATACGAGTCTCGAGAGAACAACATTCTAAAAGTTAGCAACAATTTTAGTTAATTAAGTGTAATTTAGTTACTCTTCTCACTCCCTTTTAAGAGTGTGAGAGGTGAGATATCTCAAGTTCTAATAATTCAAATCTCAAAATTATTGCTAATTTGATGAGTTATTAGAAGGGGGAGTTACTTCCTATTATATATTCCATAATGCTGTTTCGATTCACTAGACTTACAAAAAAAAAATAAAAAAAACCTAACAATAACAACCATACAAAACAATTTTATCTTGCAACTAATTGATGAGCTTGGAAGCCCCTCAAAGTATTGAATTGATCTCTTCAATTAGGCTTGGGCTGAAATTGGGAGATAAAAGAGTCTTTGGATCTACAAGATAGAAATAAAACATTAAAGTGCCAAGTCAAAAATACTTCGATACTCAAGTCAGAGAGTATTTTTGAAAGAAATTAATGAGAGTTTTAGATAAGCTAAATGGATTATAGATAGGTAGTTAAAAGTGTATTAATGATTGTACATCTTGTATTTACACTGGTTGGAGATACTTTATTGTATCGACAAAGGTAACAGGTATCCTCATATTATTAGTTGTAATACTCTAGGAAGCTCTATCTTGAATGCATGACATAGTTCTCAATTTTTGAGTTGAAATTATTGAAATGATTAAAAATAACTTTAGAAATACAGTTGGAATGTAAATGAGATACTTATTGGATTGATCTCTTCAATTAGACTTAGACTGAAATTGAAAGATAAAAAAGTCTCTAGATCTACTAGATAGAAACAAAACATTAAAGTGCCAAGTCAAAGACACTTCGATACTCAATTCAGAGAGTGTTTTTGAAAGAAATTAATGAGAGTTTCAGATAAGCTAAATGGATTATAGATAGGTACTTAAAAGTGTATTAATGATTCTAACAAATGAGGGTTTACATCTTGTATTTACACTGGTTGGAGATACTTTATTTTATTGACAAGGGTAACAAGTGTCCTCATATTATTAGCTGTAATACCCTATGAAGCCCTATCTTGAATGCATGATATAGTTCTCGGTTTTTGGATTCAAATTATTGAAATGATTAGAAATAATTTTAGAGATACTATTGGAATGCAAATGAGATACTTTTTCGGAAATTGTCAGTGTTGAGAATACTGCCGGGAAAATAGCATTCCGGCAAATTTAAAAATTTTTGACCCAATTTTGGGGGATTAAATAAGTTAATTTTATGTGAAATTATGGTGAAAAGAAAGAGTTGAAAAATATTTTGGAATACTGAAATTAGGGTAATGGCAAAATTATAAATAAAAGCAACTTTGAGGGTAATTATAGAAATCCACTGTCTGAGATCCAGAAATGACCTAGAATTATTTTTAAAGGATAGAACAACTTAAAATAAGGTATTTCACTCCCCACACTTGAGGTTGAATCTAAACAGAATAGACATAATAAATTACAGAAAGTTTTGGAGTCAAAAATACAAATAAGAAAAATTTTGGGCTAAAGTGTAAGTAAATAAAGTTGTGGGACCCACCCTTTCTAAAAATGGAGCTAGGTGGCCGGTCATGATAGTGGAGGAGGTGAATTTTTGATAGAAAATAATTAATTGATTTATTAATTAATTGAATAGGTGACAAATCACCAAAATTGTAGAAAATTCTTTTTTTGTCTTCATTTCTTTTTGGTTGGCTTTTGGTGTATATAAAAAAAGTAGATGGAAATAGCAAATGGAGGAGGAAGTGGCTGAACCATAAAAAGAGAAACAACCAAAAATAAGTCTTCCAACTTTTCCAAAGAATCAACCAAAAATAGATGGAAATTTGTAGAAGGAAGAACATTTAAGAAGAAAGTATGATAGAAAAATTGTGTTCAAGCTTTTCAAGTATTTTGATTTGAGATATTACTCTTAAACTCATTCTTTTAATTGAATTTGTATAAATTATGGTTTAATGAAGTAGTATTTTAATGTCACAGTCTAACTTTAGACTATAACGGTCCTAGGGTACGGGTAATGCCTAAGCCACCAGTACCTCGAAGAACCCATGCTTTTACTTTTACATTCATTATTTAACCTGTGATACATTTTAGGTAATAATTTTTTTTAAATCATCATGTTAATCATGCAGAAAACTGACA